>JARHVA010004224.1:1347500-1402500 GCA_037957365.1 Torreya grandis | reverse complement strand
CCTTTATTTTCTCTTCTTTCTTATGTCAACCTGGCCACTATGAAAAATCCAAAAACTCCATCCTCTTTTATTGTATTCATATCCAACTACATGCATTTTGAAAAACCCTAATATCATGGAAACCATTCTCTACCACTCCAATAATGATTCACCATCATACCATAAATTATCAGCATGTTTCTAATGTCTCACAGTTTGATCGCCATATTCACAGTCTTCTCACCCTTTCCTTCCAATTCAT
This sequence comes from Torreya grandis, assembly GCA_037957365.1. Classification (NCBI taxonomy): domain Eukaryota; kingdom Viridiplantae; phylum Streptophyta; class Pinopsida; order Cupressales; family Taxaceae; genus Torreya; species Torreya grandis. The sequence goes on along the minus strand of JARHVA010004224.1, from coordinate 1,402,259 downwards.
AGTCAAACCCTAAACTCAAGTTACATGGTTCCCATCACCAAGATAAAACCAAATTAGGGTTGAAATTCTATTATTTCAAATAAACATAATTATTGTGTTTTAATAATACTCATTTTCCTATCCTCCACTTTAGACATTAAATAATCAAAGATAAACTTTAAATAATAAAACCTAGTTCACCATTAGGGAATTTATCCTAAGTCACCCTAGGTACCCCTTAGGTCTAGGTTAGATAAGTATTATGAAAATCATTATGTTATAAGATCAAAATGTAATTTAATTATTTTCCAAGTATGTATATATATTATAATGATGTTTTTTATTGATAGCTTGTAGGTACATGCCTGTAAGCTTTTATGTAGTCAGCCAAAGGCAAAGTTATCAAAACAAATATATCACTATCATATTATATAATGGAAACAAATCATAATCTAGAAAATATTAATAATTTCAATGACAATTATTAGCATAAAAACATGAATCTAAACCATTTTAACTATAACTAAACTTGAATTAATCAAACATAATGAAATTAAAGAATATATGCATATATTATTCTACATGGTGTGTGTTAGGTTCATTATCAAATCTTAACACCTTCACCATTTTCATTTGAAATACCCTAATTGATGATACTTTCCCTCCATATATGCCTAGAGAGTAGACTTTCTCCTGCATCCACCTCACAAATGCAAATAGTAGTTATCTTGTAACCATGATAATTAATACAAAATGCTACTAAGACACCATAATATTGAATAAGTATAATCCACATACATGTAAAAATCATGTACAACTAATAAAGAAAGTAATGAGTCACACAAAATAATAATTATATATCTATCCATACATTAAAATCAATTAAAATAGTTTGATACAATAGTAATTAAACAACATTAACCCCATTAATATCTATTTAATAAGAAAATCAAGTTTAGTGAGAAAATCAAAATGTAACATATTTGGTGATATGGATTCTAAGAATGAGTAATAAAAACTAAAATTCCTAAGTAAAATATGTGTATTAACTTGGAACACATGCAATGCATGATTCCCCAAATTTGAACAAGTCTAAGTCAAAATATGAGTAAATTATAAGAACTAAAATTGGAAAACTATTGAAAACTAATCTAAACTATTTGATATTCTTATAGCTTGTGTAAATGACTATTTTTTAAGATCTAAGATAATATCACACTTTTTGGACAACAACAGGGTGTGGTAATATCCATTTGTGGCACTTATATCCAGACTAATTATCTAAGTGTTTTCTAAATATAAACTATAATCCACTATGTGAAGACAATCAAATTATGTTTTTTGTTTTTTTGTGCACTAAACTGAGTGGGTATATTATCTAACATAACCATTGTTTATGCCCCTATTTTGAGGTGATTTGGTTTGCCTATGCAATAATTTAACTAAAAATATAAAGTTATGCAAGATATGTCATGATGAAATATGTAAATCTGAGTAGTAGTGATAACATGGAGGAACATGAAATCATAATATAGATACACTAATTATAAAACAATGTAATATTCATGTTAGGATAAGCATACAAAGTTTAAATTCTAGGATATATGTTAACAATTAGGTACATAGGTAAGTGATCAAAATTGAGTATTGAAATCTAAATATAATTACTTGGGGAGGGATGTATGATATACATTATAGCATCAAAATATAAAAAGATACATGATGTACATCATGTAATAAAAATATAATAAAAATAAGAAAACAACAAATAAAGTATCATGTCCATGATGCAAACATATATAGAATACACACAAGGCAAACAAAACACATAAATAGAAGGCACACACAAAGACATATTAAAATTACCTAAATTGAAAGAAACACACATAATGACATGTTAAAATGCCCCCACATGCATAAAATCTAAAAATAAAGGATTATATCCACACACACAATAAATTATTCAAATGTCCTCAATAAAGGAAGAACACACAAGGCATGAAGTTGGAAATAAAACATGAAAAAACATGCATGGATATGTATTTTATCAACATGATTAATTTGAAACATAAGTAGGTCAAATAAATTAGATAACCTATATTATTTCAATGTGTTAATTCATGATAAATATTGATAAATGTAATAAAATAAAATAACTAAGCTATAAGCAATAAGGGAAAACCATATAAGGATAAAACCTATGTATGATATTCCCCTAATGATATTTCTAGTGTGTATACAAGTTGTAGTTGGCCTATGTGATCTAGGTCTGATAATTGAGATCATGTGCTCACTGGGATAACATCAAGATAGTAGGAAAACATAGGGGTGCAATCCTATCTATATAGGTTTTTATTTTCTAAATGAATGTTTTTATGCTTGAGACTATAACTAACCTGTAACAGAGTCTAGGGATGATAACATGTATTATTTGTAATAACTCATGTTCACCTATGAAGCATATATGATATGAAAATTATATAGAAATAAATACTTAATACTAGGAAAAATTAGTTGGTGTAAATGAACTAAACATAATCATATATAGATCTTGGTTTCTTATTTTTGTGGAATATTTGATTTTTTGTATTTTTTCATATATTTATAATCATCAAATGTATTATGCATAATGAATGATGACACTATAATCCTAATATGTCATCCATGAGATGCCTCTATGTATGTATTATGTAATTTCCATATTCATATTCTACATAATTAATATCATGATAATCATAGTAATCTAGAGTATTATAATCATTTTCATCTTGATGTGGTATTTGTGAAATACCACACTTGTCTTTTATTGTATTTGGATATAAATTAATAACTACCCAATATCATTTTATTTACCTTTCTAATTTTTAATTTTTAACATGTACTATATTCTTTGCCTTATTGTTATTCCATTACTTGTATTTATTTGTATACTAGCTAAAAACATGTTTGTTGTTTGTTGTTTCTCTTGCTCTAAAGATGTTTCCTAGAAAAGGATGTGACCTTGACTTCATGATCAAATTATATGAAAACTTTGATTTTATAATTTATTTATCTTATTTATTTTAACCATGTTCCTCCAAGCATAACATTTTAGGAAATTAAATTTGAAAAAATGCAAAAATTAACATAACATTATTTTTAGGCCAAATCAACTTTTAACTTGATTGATCCCATGCATGTTGTAGATGCACTAGTTTTATCTAAGTGTTGATTCTTATTTCCAATATATATATATATATATATATATATATATATATATATATATATATATATAACTATTTATTGAATCTATAACCTTGATAAATGTAAATTGCTTACCGTGTATGTGAGCAGTGATAGTGAAAAGGTCTTAATATGAGGAAGGGCTTGCAATTTCCCCCTTTTTAACCACATTTTAATCTTTAAATTGTGTAGGTTTATTTTAATTTTTAACCTCTTTTTTATATATCCTTTACTAAATATGATTATTTTCTTATCTTTATTTTAATTTTGCAACTTTGGTTCTTACTCTTTTTGTAACATTGCCTTTATGAGACATTCCTTATGTAGTTGTTCTTTTTCATCTTGTGCCTTTTGTAATCTTGATTTTTCATCTTTAATTTTTATTATTATTTATTTATCTAAATTATCCTTTTAAATATTTTCTTGTTCTAATTATGCTTTTTTAATCTTTTCTTTCTCTAATTGTTTCATTTAAAACTGATTTTTCTCTAAATTATTCTTTTGTACCCATAATGGTTTTTTCTGTACTATTGTTGTAGAATATGCACTCATAAGGTTAGTGTGTTTCTTAATTGATATATCTATTATAGTATTACCACTATAAATTATACTTTTTATTATATTATTTAAATCCAAAAAACTATCTATACGATTCTCATGCATTCTATGATATACAAAATAATCTTTTGGTATTCTTAAACGATGTAGAGGAGGTAGTTTGATCAACTCATTTTCAATAATTTCCCTTATAATCTTAATTGAACTATTTTTCACCTATTTTTTACTTTTGAATCATTTATTTTAGATGAATTATGTTTTAGCTTATTTTTTAATATGCAACCTTATTGGGCACAACATTGCTAGATGAAGATACAAATGAATGAATGAATGAATGATTAACACTAGCATATTCTATATTATGTGTATATATAATCTTATTTTTGGATGATGTGATATTTTAAATGAAATATTGATTTTATTTATATAACTCTTACATTATCCTTCCCATATTGATTATTTTATATTTTAGGGCTTTATAAGTATAATCCCTAGGTAATTTAGATTGATCATGAATACGCACACCATCTAGAGGAGATGTGGGAGGTGGAGAGGGTTGAGGAAGGGTATTTTGGTTACCTTATTTTGTCACTATAAGATATACCACCTTACCCCTTAGATTAGTGATAGCATGGACCTAGTTAGAGGTAAATTAGATATCAACCTATTGAGGGTTAGGAGGAGAGATTAAATTTTATCCATTTTAAATTTTCCAAAGACTAAAGGGAAAACAAGAGCAGAGAAACATATGGATGCTAACAAATAATCTAATGTGATTAGGAAAATTGGAATTTAATTTTAAACCCTAGGAGGGAAAATTTTAATAAATAAACCCTAGGTATAAGATTAACACTTTCAATATTTGATAAATAAGACATGTTCACTAATATGCTTTATCGAATTTTGAGCATTAGGACATAGACAACCCTAAGTATACATATATTGTGCAAAATCAATGTTTTATAAATATGTAATTAATTCTACACCTAATTTGGAAATTTGTAAAAATTGGAAAATTATTAATATATAAAGTGAAATATAAAAATATAAAACATAGCTATAAATTGAGAGGTGGACTATATTGAGTATGTGTAAATAAGAAACATGAGATAATAGATTTCCTAGATAGAAGTGATAAGATTGGATAGGGTAGGGGTGTATTTTAGTTATCATATATAAATCTTATCCAATAATGATAATATTTATGGGTTTTAGGTGCTCTCACTTGCATGTTATTTAGACTATGCAAGGATTTTAATTTGGCTATATAGCTGATTTTCCACTCAAAACCCTAACTCAATAGGTAAGAATAACAATTAAAATCATGGAGTAAAAAAGGTTTATCACTTAAATTTGTATGAGGCCTCAACACCCCCAATGTTTATTTATTCCTACATAAAAATACTCTGAAGATGAATCAAACTACATGTAATTCTCCCATGATATAGTGGTGTGTGCGAAATAAGTGAAATATGATAGATGATAGTGAAATTATGGTGTGTTAGGTGTTTAAAATGTGATTTTTGACCTCAAAAATATATTAAAAATTTATCTTAGGGTTATTATTGTTTTATTTAATCATAATTGGGAGATATGGAGTAGTTTATCTCAATGTGTAATTTTAATTCTAGTGATTTTATGTGTGGAATCCTCTTGCATGAAAAATGACTTAAAATGCATTTATGTAGTGGTATTTTAAGAATTAATTTGGGTGGGTATTATTAAATATCATTGTAAAAACTTTACATGACTTTTAATTTATTAAATAAACTAAGTTTGAGGTAGGATAACTTCTAGGAAGGTAGACACTGATGGGGTGTGCTATAATCAAAATGGGGCACTCCTATCCAAAAGATGTAAACAACTAAGTCAAAGGCATGCAAAAATATAGGTATGGATCAAAAATATTTATCAAGATAGATATATGTGTCATAGGGTGACTTAGGGTGTTTTAAAGGTTCAATCACCATTCCAAATGTGAAGGAAAGTGGTCAAAAGGCCCTACAATAGGTCATGAGTTAAGTGTGTCAAAAGGATGATCACAAGTTCATGATTTTAGATTAAATTTTAATTTATGTGACTAAAATTATAAAATTACTTACTTAAATAAGGAGGTAACACCTTAAATATTTTTTTTCCAAATCCAATAAAATATTTTATATATTAAAACCTATATAGGTTCATACAAGGTGGAGAAGACATATGGGAGAGGAACCTATCATACTTTAAACATTTTTAGCTTTTGAAACATAGAAATCGATGGGAGTGGAAGGAAAATCGTGGAGAAGCTATCTAAAATATTTAATGATTTAATGAATTTAAATATTATAACATTGAAAGGCATGCAAAAATTAAAGCTTTTAAGCTTCCCAAGCAAATGGTGAAAAATAATAAGGCTCCACTCAAATTTATGAATTCAATGGAATATTTTTGGTGGGGTAAAACATGTATAGATGTGAAAATATTGGCATAGATGTCTTCAATTTTTTGACATGAATTTGAAAAAAATAAAGATACTCCTCTCTTTCTTCTAATTTTTGTAACTAAATAGGGAGAGTCTCCCTATGATTAGGTTCCAAAAAAAAATATGTAATAATGTAGTTTAGAAAACACGATGTGAAGAGTTTATGGTAATTTTCCTACCCTTATTATTTATTTTTGTTTAAGCATTTATTAATTTACCACTTGAAAATTATCTGTATAAATGATTTAATTGAACTTATAACAATTGATATGTGCATGTGTTCCTTTGGATGGGTGTGGGATAAAACTAATTTGGCACATCACCCTCTCTTTTACTTTGATGTTTTTATATTTTTCTTATTTTTAACCAAAAATCAACATTATATTAGTATTATAGTAAGATGATCTAACTTATTAATCCTATAGGTCATTTAATTATAATGTACCATGTATTGGAACTTCATAGCTATGGTGTTCTTGCTATGGGTGCAATGCATAAGCAATTTCTAAGTATCAAAATAAAAATAAGTTTGAAACTAATAAATATGGAGGATTAAATGTGGTATATTTGAGGATAATGACTTGTGTAGTTTTGATATCATTAATGAAACTAGCCACATAAATTGTAAATAAGATCTTGATGGCCAATAGGGAGCTAGAGGATGTAAGAAAAGATATAAACAAAGAAAGATAAACCTTGAATAAAAATGTGGAGGAAGTTTAAATTTTTAAAAAATTAGTGGAAAAATAGAGGCTAAATATATATTAAGGTTTATAATTGAGTGTGAATATGCCATTGGAAAATTTGGGAATGACGATTATGTACTAGTTACGTACGCCTCCAAGTTAAAAGAAACATACTAAAGAAGATATATGGATAAAACATGAAATAAATGGAAGGAAAAATTGAATATTATACAAAATAATATGAAAATATCTACATGAAATCAAGGTAGTAAAATTAAATATTTTAAAATTTGAAGGAATGTATGAACACTTGCACAAAGGAAGATGAGGCCACACACAAAAAAATAAAGGTGTGCATGTATACTGAGAAGTAAAAATGTAGTGAGAAATTAATTTTAATGAATATTTTGGGTTGAAAGAGTAAAATAATAAAAGGTGAATTAATTTATATGTATAGTTTATTTAACTTCATATGAATATGATGGGAGCAGAAGCTATAGTGTGTGGGTTGTATACATAGAAAAAGTAGGTGTAACATACCACATTAAACAGCTATGAATACAACTATAGTGGAGATGTGATGAAGGAGTTTATTTAAGATTAAAAATAATTAATACCATAAGTGTATTCCATAATAAATCATTGGAGAACAAGGAAAATGAATTGAAAAGTAATCGGGTAAAGTTTGTGATTGCATAAGAAGGTTAAATTGTTACAACTAAATCAAGCAAAAAAGAATCTGAGGATAGAAAATAAATTTAGTGTGGTGGAATTTTGACCCCAAATAAGTGCATAAGTGAAAATTTTAATTAATTATAATTATGATGATACATGAGTGAAACATGGATTGAAATGAATACAAATCAAAAAAGTAACACATAAGGGGAATAAACACATTTCATAAGAAGCTGAAAAATGTCATGCATTCAATCAAGGAGAATGTGTATTTAATGTGATCAATATAGGTTGAAAATAATGTGATAATATAGAAATAAAATCTACTATCAAGGATGGACAAATAGAGTTATAGTTAGAAAATAATTGACATATGTCACTAATAATTTAATAATTGGCAAGGGTTGAAGGAGTCCAAGAATGTTATTAATAGGTATGTTGACCTCTCATTTGATACATATATGTAGATGAAAATTAAGTGAATTTGAAAAATTATTGGATATATATTTTAAGTTAATGATAAAATATTTCATTGTATGAATTATATGAGTAAATATCATCTTTTGATGATGATTATTTTAATATGAGACAAGTTATTATTTTTAATAGTGATGTATGATTAATGAAGATGGATTCCTATACAAGTAAATGTGAGTATGTAATGATTCATTTTTATTTTACTTAATTTTAATATTTTTTTAGTTTGTTATGATGATATTTAGGTGTGTATGTTAAATTATGTTCTTGTAGTAGGGTTCTTGGTGATCTTTTGTTGGACCTTAGGTGAGTGCCCAATTCTCTTACTTAGGTGGTATGTCGGTGCCATGAGTATTAATTTCATAAGGTTTGATTTGTGTAGGATTTATAAAAGACTAAAATAACATATAAATCATCTATAAATATTTATTATGAAATATGTCAAGCATGGTATTTTTATAAGGAATAATTACATCAAAATCACCATATCTAAAATATGGTCAATTATATTATGTATATAATGTATGAATTGGTTATATCTATTTAGCTTATTTTTATTTTATATTTTAATTGTTTATCAATGAAAACAAGATAGAACAATTTCACTATAAATATATACCATTCAACAATGACGAACAATACTTTAATAGTTTCCCTAATGGCTAAAAATAGCAAACAAGCAAATAAAAACCACTAAAATTGAAAATTGAACTTGAAAAGAAATAAAATTTGATGGAATGATCACACCTTATTTTTTTTATAAGTTTATGAGTGTGAATATATATTTTGAAATTATGTATCTACTTATGCATAAAATATGGGTCTTTGAATATGCAATGAGGGATGAAAAATTGCTCTACTCATTTCATGGGTTGGATAATCGATCAAATATTTTGATTGTTGTACATATTATACTAAATTTATTGGACCTTGTGTTGAATTTTATATTTATAATTATTATTTTCTTGTGTGACACTTGATTCTATACCTTTTTACACCTACACTTTTCTGATCCAATGGAATAAATGTAAAAATGATGAATTCTTCCTTATTTGACTTAAATTATCTTAAAATCACAACAAAAAAAATTATTAGGAAAGCATTATGGGATTTGAAGATACATATCTCACATGCCATAATTATACCTCAATTTATTTATATGTTTCATGAATGGATCTCAAGTAAGGGTTTTGAAACCTCCTCTTCTTATTTGTGAAAATATAGTTATATACAATATGCCTAGACCTTATTTTGGTACAAGTGGATAATTTATAAAGAAAAATCAATTAAAATTGTAGAAAAGGAAATGACATGGAATGATACTAACTTGAATTATTGAGTAACATAATAAAAAATTGATTCCTCTCTCTCTTATATTTCCTCTCTCTCTCTCTCATGCATGGCTAATAACTTGGAAATAATTTGTACAAATAAGATCCTCTAGGACATGATTCACATTTAAGATGACTCAGTCAATAGTAATAATAACTAATTAAATCACATATATTGTAACCAAATGCATAAGGATCCAAAAAATTATGGAGGATAGGATTGGTAGGCCCTTGACTCTACCTAAGGTAGGATCAATAGGATTGGAAATCCTATCCTAGTTAAAATGATGGTGTGAGGTTCAAGTAGCAGTAAATAAATGCATAAAAATTAACTTGGGGATAAAAAATAATAAATTTAGAGAATAAATAAATGAATTTGTAAGGTTTATGACTAAATTAGGGGCATTTTGGGGTAGGAAAATTACTAGAAATAATAAATTGTACACTTATTTGGAAAGCATGAAAAATCATGGGAAAGACACAATGGAAAAGAGTCTTGTAGAAAAATTAGGTTTCTACATAATTCCCTACTTTGATGTGCATATGTGAGTTAATTCATGTATGCATAAAAATATATAAAGATAAAAAATTAAAGTATTCACCTTCACATACCTAGGGAAGAGTGGAGGGATTGAATGATGCCAAATAGAGGTTCCATCCATATTAAATTTTATTAACACACCTAAAAAAATGCCATTAAATATAACTAGTAAACATTGGAAAAAGACACTTGAATTTTTAAATTAAAAATTAAATTTTAAATTATTATTCAAAATAACATAGGAACAAATACACCTCATTTTTTTTTCAAACCAAATGTTTCCATTATACAATAATAACACTAGCGTTCTAATTATTTTAGTTAATTTTTTTCTAATAAGTGATACAAATAGTTTCCACTTTTATTTTATTTTTGTGAACCCAATCCACTTCTTGTGCTTAATAATTTCAAAAAAAAATCTCATTTCTATATTTTCCTTATGAGGAAATTAATTTTAAATTGCTATGATATATGCCCCATTTTGAAGTGAGGGATTGAATAACATGTGCCTACAATCATTCATCTCAAAATAAATAGAGTTACAAGAATGATTTTCAATAAAATTAGTTATTTTTGATACCATTTTAATACTACATAAAACACATTTAATTATAATAAAATATTACTTTAAAAGTTCCATAATAATATGGATAGGCAACTAAGCATGCCACAATCATCGTAACTTTATAGGATTGATAACATCATGTGAAGATTAATGAAAAATAAGTAAATATAAGGAGTATAGGTGTCATATGTAATAGCAAATAAATAATTTTTTATACTCAATGTAAAGGTAAAATCCCCCATGTGTAAAATTAAGATAGGGATAAATAGCATGCCTAAATGTAAAAAAATGCCCCAAGTGGGGATAAATATAGTAATAAGAAACACATAAAAATAGCATGCCCTATCCCATAACATATATTTATGGTAACTACCATGGAAATATAGGCACCAAAAAAGTTTAATGAAATATACGTGGATGTTTTAAATCATAAAACCCAACATAGTATAATAATATGCATGATAAATATATGTGAAATAAGGATAAGATATAACACTCAATGACATTCAGATTAGTACCACCCTAATTAATCACTAAAATTAATTTTTTGAGATAACACACAATGATAATAATCAAAATTCATATAGGACCTATATGAATAAGGAGACAACAATATGAAAAAAAATTCACAAAGATACACATGTACACACAAGAAATGACTTGTACACAATAATCAATGTAGCCAATCCATGTTGGTATCAATTTAACACAAATTTTATAGGTGATAAAAATATATTTATAGTATATGTAAATTATTTAAATATGATAAATGGATAATACAAAAAAATATCATAGTGTTAATTTGTTGTATGAAGGTTCCCCTAGTGTAAGCATGCCAACAATGTGACCATTCCCCATAAAGTGTTACCCACATAGTTGTATGACATTTGAATGAATTATATTCATATGTAACATATTTATATGAATAAAACCTAATCAAATAAATATCACTAGGATAATGTTATGGATTTTAAAATATCTAGGATAGGTAAATATGTAACCAATGATAATGAAATATTTTTGGTTTTTGAATTCTATATTTTTTTTGAATTTTTTTAATTTATAGAAGAAGATATATGAATAGGTCATATGGGAATAAAATATGATACGTAATTAATTCTCACAAAAATTATAACAAAATCCAAAAGTCACAAACAAGAGGAATAAGATGAGGAGGATTCTAGGAAGCCTGCAACTTCCCCCAAGACACAATGTATGATAGGATAAGAAGTCTTAATATATATGTTTTAATAATTAGGAAACTTATTCAAATGATTAAATTGGGATAATAAAAAATTGGATTGGTTTATGTTAATATACAAATAATCATAAAAAAAGTGGCTGTAGGAATTCCAATGCAGGATAAGACAAGTTCCATGGCACAAAATATATGAGAAAGAAGAATGTAATAAAATTATAGGGAGAAAAATACATGTAATGCATTAAATATATAATAAATAATTTATGTATTATTGATGATATAGTATTTTTTTATAAATTAATCTCAAAATTATGAATAACATGGATAAAAATTAATTTAGTATATGTCATCTAATGCATGACAATACAATTATGATATGTCACTTGATGTGTTTGAGAAATGATCATAACATGTGAAATAAATATCATCATTCATAGGAGGAATATGAATGTAATGTGATTTATGAACTATTATATACTACATAGGAATATATCATGTAAAAATAACCATTCAAGGCCAAAAATTAACTTTGATATGTAGACAACTAGGTGTTACATGTATTAGGGGTGCAATTGTAGGAAACAAATATCTATGAGAGCCTATGATAGATGAAGATATTATAATATCAATTATAATAGTTACCATATAGGATGGTGATGAAATAATTTTAAGGATCATATGAGAATAAATTATTTGCTCCTTTGCAGGTGCACTAACTAGTCACACGTGATCTATTAGTTAGTACAGGTATTCGATAAGGTATGCCATAAATAGTATGTAATTTTATATTGTAAATTTTTTTTACATAATTATGTAATTTATAAATTAATTATATCATTATATTAATCCAAGGTGATATAATTAATATATTATATGATCTTACATCTAGTATAACATAAATCTAAACTAGAGTAGTCTTAGGACAAATTGCAACTAGAAGGATAATACCACCTGATAGTGTGCACGTATGACCATGATAGATATGTAATAATATAGTAGTAACAAGTAAATATATCTCATTATAGCTTTGAATATATAGGAACACCATCAAAATATGATTTCCACTATAACTATTGTCAAACATTATTCCATGTGTGAAAGAAGGATGATAATAAAAAAACTATGTATATTTACATGACCATTGGCCAATGAATCATTAGGTATATTTTGGTCATGAAATTTAATGTATGGAACATAAATTTTATAATTTTAAACCATTCCAATAATTTTATCAATACCATGCTAAGGTAGAATAGTAGAGTGATGTATAGATGTTTTCATATGTACATTATTTTGTTTAATAACATTATGATTTTGTAATAGATTAATAACATTTTTTTGATAGATAATTGAGGTTTAAGGGTCCCTCACCCAATATATAAAATTTAAATATATACAAATAACCCATTTTATATAATATCCATGAAAATGTGGGAGATACCAAAAATGGCCTAACAAGCCAACACTGAGCCAACAAAAACTAAGTACATAATTCTTCCACTAGAGGGGTCAACATTACAAAAATCAAAACTATCTAATACTAAACAACAAAAATGGATAACACTATATAAAAACAATATGGAGTTATGTAAAAAATGACACTAATCCAAATTACATGCAATAAAAAAGGCCTTAATCTACCCATAGGCCTACACTAGAATTCTCCCCACCAACACACTTCATCATTTTCCACTAATGGATAGATCCCAACACCACTATAGAAAATATTCACATTTCCTCAATTTTAGGTAGAACCAAGTAGCCACCAATTGAGTGGCATAATGGTTTGACTCCAACCAAGCACACATGGTTGAGGAGGATGTCTACCTAGTATGGGCCACTTCATTCTTATTGGGCCCTACTTCTAAAGTCATTACTAGGGGTGGAAGAGGATGACCACCCCCATACATCCATGCCAATATTATATAATTAGAGATCACATGATAAGACTAATTTAACCCTAGGATAGTTAAAATATAAGGCATGGGAGTCTACAAGGTGATCACATCCAAAGGGGTAATGAGTTTTCCAATTAGAGTAGGTGAATGAATGCTTCGATGTAATTTATCCATTATGGATAAATCCATAAACATATGATCTTTGATCTCCTAAAAGATAGATATATGAATAAAACCATAGACCTATTTCTCTGAGAGGGGAAATTCTATCATGCCCTTGGCCCAAAAATCCTCAATTATTTCTCTCTACCTAATCCTAAAATGAGACTTTTTCAACTATTCCACTACCACCATGGCATAAAAACAATGTTGGTATGCACCCTGAACCTAAAAATAATGTAGAACATAAAAACAATGTTGGTATGCACCCTGACCCTATAAGGGGTCTCCAAAAGAATCCCATAATTTCTTTGATTATTTCTATAACTACTCCAAATTGTATCAAAAAAAAAATTAAGTTATGCCTCACTAACAGTGCCTTCAAAATGCATTTCTCACTTATTAAAAGAGACACAAGTTAGAGTTTTTTTTATGGTGATTTGGACCAATAGCTCCATCACAAACATCACTCAGATCTCCCACCCTTGACCAATAAGTTACTTTATTAGAAATCCTTTAAGTTGAAGAAAACGCTCCTCTTATTAGCAAGACACCTCCTTTTTGGATCTTGTGTGTGTGAGATGTAAATTTTAATGGATCAAAATATTATAGAGACAATCCATATTATTTCCAACAACCAACATGATGGCCACAAGCTATACTAATAAGGTGAGATGGAATGACTAATAACTAGCCACATTATCCATATGACAAGCATCCCATGCATTATCCATTATAACCTCAAGGGATTGAGAGATACCTTGATTGGACAAAAAATATGTTACCAAATTAGCCTCATGATAATATTTAGATGCCTTATAAGACTTGATGGAACTAATAATATTCCAAACTTATCCCAATATATTTTTAATGTTCCAAGAATAATCCCTTGATTATAGAGTGCTCGTATCAGAACCATTAAGTCCCCTTCTAAAAAAACCATCTCAACTCCATATTGAAAAATCAGATTCACACCTAAGACAAGGCTTGATACTTGGATTAATTAATTATCCCATCATTCATCTTTAGATATGTTCCCTTGTTTAGATAACCTACAAAATCTATGATGATTCCACCAACCTCATAAGTACCAAGGTTACACTGAGTAGCTCCATCAAAATTGAGTCTAAATAATCCTAGGGGAGGTGAAAATGAAACCAAATTATACACCTTGAAAGACCCTTTCACAATAACTCTTGGTCCATTAACAAGGTATTAATAATTATTTTTATGTATTATTCAAAATAATAATAAATTCATTCAATAAATAATTTTGCCCATCAATGATAATATTTTTGTTATCAATGAGATCTTGGATCTTATGTTGAAATTTGAAAAAATTATAAATCCCATGCATTTAAGCTCTATGATATTAAAAAAATAGATTAGGATCATAATTATTAGGCAATGATCTAGTTGTATCCATTAATAAGGTATTTGATAAGGAAATAACATTATAGTCAAGTAATTGATTTAATATCACATTCAGTGGATCTAATAATTTTTTAAATAGTTTAAATTACATAGGAGTGAGTAATGTAAGATTATCACTTGGTTTCAAAACTATATAAGCATCTTGGCTCATTCTTAGCTTGAAAAATATGCATATCATTAGTCTTAAGTTTTAACATTATTTTCCCCTAATATCTATATGTAATAGATGTAGAAGCAATATATTTTTATTATATCATATCAAAATCCACAAGCTTAAGTTAAATGTTGTGTAACACATGAATTCTTTTTGTCAAATGAGTCATATGTGTTAAACATGAATTTATCCTTCAGAGGATTGAGAAAAATATTTGAGAATATAATTTGAAGTTCACTATCAAAAATTTGGTGTTACATTTTGGTAAGCATGGTTTTAAAGTTAAGTACATATTCAATAATGTGTTCATTGGGTATTCATTTGAATTAATAAATTTGATAAAATATAACCTTTTCAAAAAAAATTAGCTAAATATTTACTAATAAGAGGCCAAGAAAATATGTAATCTATATATGGATCCCTCATGTAAGGAATAAAACCAATCTAGAGCATATTTCATGAAACTCATAGGAAATAACTTTATTATAAGAAATTGATGAAGGATCAGATTGGTTCTATTATTATTGTTGATTTTGGTTGTGGTTGCACTATAATCCCTAATTATTGATGGAACTCAAGAGGTGAAAAAGTTATGAATTCATTATTACACAATATTTATTTTATAAATGCACACATCCAAAATATTATTAATGGTGGGGTAGATGCCATCTTGAATGGGTTTGGTGTTGTAGCAATTGGATGAGTGATTGATTGAAATGTATTTGAAAAAACTGAGATGGTGGATATATATTATTCCAAGTATGAAACATATATTTATGGGAAACATATTTATATTTATATGAAAACCAAAAATGCATTCATGATTTTTTTATTTGGTAGTCATGGTTCTTGTTGAACAAATAATAACACTTCCATGTTTCTTTTTGCATCCATTAATTATTTGTGCATGTTTCCCTTATTTGTAAAATAAAACTAAAATTCATACTCAACATCTCCCAAAAAAAAATTAGTCAAATATATTTCTAATATTTTTTTTTTGAAATATTTATACTTATAATAATTTTTTAATTATACTCTCTTCCTCATTAGTTAACCAACTATTTATGTTTAACATTTTTTTCGTTTTGCTACAATTCCTTTTGTCTCTGGATATATTGAGTTAACTTGCCTAAATTCACTCATGACATAGTTCAATGGGAAAGGATGATGTTGAAATATATGAAAGGTAGTTATGTCTTTGAATTAATTTCCTTATACATATGGTTTGATATTTTATAGCTTGGGTTTAGACATCTTTGAAGCCAGACTGGTGATCTCTAGAACTAGTTTGGGCATTTTTGAAGCTAGATTATCTTATTTAATATAAGTTGTAAATTATTCTTGTAGTTATTGAATTTATTAGTTTTAGTTTTATTTATCATTGGGATGGTTTGAAAATTATTTTTTCTTAAGAATTTTTTTGATGGTGAATGGAGAATGGTTAGTCAATGTTTTTCCTGAATGCAACTAAACATTACTACAATCTATAACATTAAATCCAATAGTGATTTCTTTTTTGGTTCCATAGACATGGGTAACTTGTATATTCTTTGGGTTTACTATTGGTTTGGTAGGTAATTAAGGATGAGTTAATTATTCAATTTGTGAAGGTCGACTAGTAGGAGTAGGAATCAACACTGGTTGAGGTGAAAAACCTTCTTTACTGATTGAATTTTTGTTAGCATAACCATTGTTGATTTGTCCATGGTTGTTGATTTTACTATGACACCCATGGATATTTTGATGTCCAATATTGTAGAGAATAATTTTTTTTCCCCATGGTTGTGGAGGTGTTTGTATAACCCATGGCATCATTCATGGTATAGAATAATCTTTAAGAACAAAGTGATTTGGATTTTGATTATAAGAAAAAATAATTCCTTATCTTTGTATGTAATTGAGTTTTTTCATTATTTGGGTAATATATTTTAATTGATTATTAAGGACAATAAGGAAGATAATTGTTTTGTGTCATGTTAATTTACATAAAAAATAACACACATATTTATCCTATCTATAGGGTAGTATTGGAGGCCATATTTCAACCTACATTTTGGGCAATACATAGTTAGAGGTTTAGAAGTGGAATTAACTTTGACTTGTAATCCATATAGTGTGGTGTTTAATTGAACCAAAATGTTTGTTTTAAGGTTTGAAAACTCCTCCATGATTTTTCTTACATCATTAATTCCTTTCCCTATTTCCAATTTCCTAATGCTAGTGTGTATCCTTGAATGATTCCTACATGGTTCAGAAATTTTATTAAGAGTTAGTTTTTTCCCCATTAGGTTCAAGGAATCTTGAGAATAATCATATAATCCTTTTAAGAAAACTATCTTAATGATGTATTCAGTAAACTCATATCCATATATTCTATAGATAGAGGAGAGTCAGTCTAGATAATCTTCCATATTTTCATATTCTTTTTATTTTATATAGAAAAATTCCTCCTTTATATCCCTTACCCTAAATAGTTCTAATATTTTTATAAGAATCCACTTTCCATTTCATCCCATAAATGAACAAAATTTGGATGCAACCCCATAAACCACCTCATAGCTAAAAGTGTAAAATAAAATAGCTTTAATTTTTATTATCTATTTTATAGTCATAGGCTTGACATAATGTTGTAGAAAAGTTAGGTCAGGCATAAACAAGGTTGTCTTAATTGGGACTTGACTAATATTTAGGTGAAAAAATGGGATTTTCTTTCTATGTTCAACATTTTACACTTGATTATACCATCATCAATTCACATAAGACACAAGCCTTATGTGCTCACCCAAAGCATAAATGAGAAGGAACTAGGGCCCATGTTGGGCTAGTTATACCATGATACAAGTCATCAATTTTAGGGCTTGGTCAATTATAAGAATGTTTTGAGGAGATTCAAAGGCACAATACTTTCCTGGGATAAACCTAGTGGACTATAGGCACAAGCCTTTAGGTGGATTATTCCTATTCATAAGGGTGTAAGAAGGGTTAATGGGCTACCTTTAGTTAAAGTTCTCATATTAGGCTCATTCTTCTTAGAAAGAGTAGGAACCTTTGGCACATGTTCTCTTAAAAATTAGTCTATTTCTATAAGTTATAACTGATGTCATCATTATTTTTAGGGATGTCATTAATGACATGATCCCCAAGCTTGTAACATTTTCAACATAACTATATTGAAATTACAACATTCTAACTACTACACATTTAAATAGAATTTAAATACATATATATACTAGGATAATCATGTGTATTATAATCATTCTTTTCCATTAATTATAATTCAAATATATATTATATAGTTTATGGTACATAAAATAGATTAAATGTCTAGCTTAATCTACTTAGCAACCCAGAGTCTCACAAGCAATATTGGGTGTTTACAAACAAAGCCTTAATGACAGTCATGATACTCTTAGATATAATGGTGGCCATTATAATGTATAAAGATCATTAACAATAATCTAGAGCTTTGTTGTACCAATTTTTCATCCCTTTACATTGACTGGTTTGAGCTCATTTTATAGCCTACAAGAATATCTTTTGCTAGGGTAGAGTGCACATGTCGAGTGTTGAGATGGAGCATAAGTAATAATTTAAATTATCTATATCACCTTTAACCCTTCAAAATACAATCACCACATATCACCCCAATTGGAATATGCCCTAGGAACTCAATAATTGGTTAGCCACCTACTTGTTGGCGCAAGGTGAACACTTATTCCTCCAGTTAGCACCAAGATACCAAAGTAGAAATCATAATTCTAAGTGATTTCCTCATGATAATATGTCTACCATGTTGGAAAAAATCCTTACATAAAAAATAGGGGCCAAAAATTACCCCATACAAAATTTTTAGTCCACACCCATAGACTAGGCTATCAAAGTCTTCAATGCATAGAACTTAGGTATGCTCTCCTTAAGATCAGTACTAAAGTCTTCAAACCCCTTGATAATTAGATTGATGTCCTCAGTGGTGCTATATATTTTAATGGAGGTGGTGTTAATCATGAGCACATCAGTCTTTTCCAACTCATTTATGAAGGCCTCTAGATTTGCCTTAGCCTTAGTCATACCCCCATCAAAAATTGCTCATTACTCGTAGGCCTTAGTCTACAAAGTAAAAAAGAGTATTTCCAAGTTTTCTTCTTAGTTATTTATCTGAGTGATTAATGCATTAGCATTCCCAATTATCTATACATGTACCAGCCTTCTCATAGAGTACACCTACACCATCAACTTCTCCTTCTCCTCTTTTGCCTACTTGAGTTGCATGCCTATAAATAACTAATGCCTAGTTATAGAAGCTTAATACAATGGCATTGGCTTCATTTTCACCCTATTATAGCTTCACAAAGATGTCCTCCACGTATTCAAGATTAGTAGTAAGATCTTTTTATATCATGATTCATGGATCTTCTTCTTCTTGCACTGACTCTGGTTTCATCTTTTGGATCATTTGTTCCACTATTACATAGATTTTATCAACCTTAGAGAGGTTTGATGTATTGACATTAACCAAAAGGGATGGTTCAACTACCTTTATGCACTTGCATATATACTTTATCTTGAACTTTATGGCCTATGCTTCATCTTTGACATACTTATAGAATTTCTTCTATTTCCATGCCCTACCATCACTGATATTTTTATGCACCACTTTAATCTCCATTATAATAAGTACATTCTCAGACTAGATTGGGTTCAAGGTGTGTGGTTTTATGACGAGGGAGTCACACCCTTCCTTAGGTTCTTCTATGCCTAAAATCAACTTTTTAAGTGCCTCATAGTGTTGCTCATCTATGTAGTGATTAAATATAAACGTATGTTGTATGCACATCATATATGTGGTGGAATCAGGGTATGAAGTCAAACATGTAGAAGTATTGATCCACCCACCCCTTCCACACATTTTATATAATGCTCAATTTATAACCATCCTTCATGGTAATGGAACCAAAATGTTTCAAAAAAATTAGGTTAGATACAAGAAAGGTTGTCTTAATTAGGTCTTGACTGCTTACATTTAGGCATAAACATGGGATTGTCTTTCTACGCTCAACATTTTACACTCAGATATGCTGACATTAATTCACATAAGGCACAAGTCTTATGCACTCACCTAAAGTGAAATTGTGAAGGAATCAAGGCCCACATTAGGATACTTGTGCCATGGTACAAGTAATCAATTTTAGGACTTGGTCAATTCCAAGAAGGTTTCAAGGAGATTCAAAGGTGTAAGCCTTTCATGGGCTAATCTTGGTGGATTATTCTTAATAATAAGGGTACAAGAAGGGTCAATAGTCTACCTTTAGTTAAAGTGCTCATACTAGGCTCACACTTCTTAGAAAGATTAGGAAAATCTGGTGTAGACTCTCTCCATACTTAGTCTCTTTTTATAAGTTACAACTAACATCATCATCATTTATATGTATGCCATTAACGACATAATGCCCAAGATTGAAAACAACTTTCTCAACATAAATATATTAAAATTACAACATTATAACTATTTTAGATTCAAATAAAAATTCAAAATGTATATAGACTAAGTTCATTATGTATACTATAACCATTATTTGTTATTAATTATAATTCAAATATAGAGTATATAGTTCATGGTACATAAAATAGATCAAATGCCTATCTTAAGCCACTTAGTAACCCAGAGTCTCAAAAACAAGCTTGGGTGTTTTTAAATAGGGCCTTAATGTCATCCATGCTACTCGTAGATCAAATGGTGGCCATTATAATGTATATAGAGCATTATCAATCTGGTAGAGCTTTCTTGCACCAATTTCATGTCCCTATGCATCAACTAGTTTGAGTTCATTTTATAGCTTATAGGACCATCTCTTGCTAAGGTGGAGTGTGCATGTTAGGTGCCAAATTAGAGACTAAGTAATAATTTTTTTCTATATCCATCACCACATATCACCCAACTTGGAAGATGCCATGGGAATCCTATAATTGGTTAATTTCCTAACAACTGGTGTAAGGTATGTGTTGATTCTTCTATTTGGTGCCAAGATGCCAAAATAACAATCATCATGCCAAGTGATTTTCTAATGCCTATATGTCTATTAAACTAGTGTGAATCCTTACATAATAAAATAAAGTCTCAACACATAATACTTTGAACTCAAAAAGGAACTATTCATAATCTTTTATTGACATCTCCCTAAAACTAGGTAGTATGGATGGGGATATGTTATTCATTGGACAATTTTCATATTGGTCTAGGATAATAGGATAGGTGAAATTTATTCTTTCCATAAACCTATTTTGTGGATAAATTATATTTCCTATATTATCTCCCATGCTTAATCTATGTTTTATTGGGTGTTCTTAGACATATATATTCCCTTTGAATCTCTTGGCCTATTCATAAATTTATTTAATTTATTCAAAGTTTTTATAATCAAATATCAACTTATGATTTATAACTTACTAACACATATAAAATCCTCAACAATGACAATAAAAATTATAATGGTTGTTGTGTTCTCTTCATTTAATCAACTAAGTTGAGTTGATGTGATATCAAACTAGGGCTGGTGTCCAATGACAATAAACAATAAGGTATAAATCATAATGACTAACAATTATCTGTTTGGGGGGAGTTATGGATCATTTACTCTTAAATGTCTAATCTACTTATTTGAACTAAAAAAAAACATATTGCTTGTAAATAAAACACACTGAATTTAAATGGTTATAAATAAACACACTTTTTGAACTTAAAATTGCATTAAAGTAAACACACCTTTGATCTATTTTCATAGATGTAAATTTTGTAAAATTTAAACATACTTTTAATCTATGTTTCAAAAATAGAAATTATTGTGAAAAATAAATTCTTGAAATTTAGATGGCTGAAAGTAATTTTGATTGAAACTCTCACATATACCTACAGGTTAATCATATAACACAATAATTTTCATAAAGGAATGAATGATAAAAATACATAAAAATATAAACATATAAATACCACAATAGATCCTACTTCCTTGGTTGACTAGGCCCTTGTTCCCCCTTGGAATAGGATTATAACAACACTAGCTTTGTAGAAACTTCAAAAAATCAATTATTTGTTAATTTTTGTAAATGCTTACAATCTAAAAAATCTCAATATCTATTGACAAATATTTTCAATTTATGCTATAATTTACTTTTTAACTTCATAATAACTCCTCTAACTCTCAACTATGGATGAAAAACTTATATTTATAATATAACCTCTTCAACAACTTATTGTTTTAGAGCAGGAATTTTTAAAAAATAGGTTATAATTGATTTTATAATCTTAAAAATTTAACAAATTAGTTTTAAAACTAATTATTATTCTAGGCTAACAAACTAGAAAATAATAATATAAAAAATTCAATTTTTATATCATTTGGATAATAACAACAATTCCCATTATTCAAAGAGAAAATAGTGCAAAATTCTAGATTCATAAATCCACCATTTGCTAATTTTTTGGAAAGAATTAAGGTGATTTTTCTTCTTTCCAGCAATTTTTGATTTTGTTGGAGAGAATCAATCACAATCTTGGCTAATTCAATTTCATCTAACAACTTGATGTGTGAAATATTCATAGTAGGTGAAATACTATAAATATCCTACCTTATTGAAAATGCCTATTTTTAAAAATACTATAAATATAATTTACAAAACCAGTTTATAAAAATAGGTAGCCATAATCTCTTGAGCACTTTTCCTTTCATATTTGCACAATTTTATACCTCTTTAGTTGTTGATGTCTATTTTTAGAAATTCCTATTGATATAATTTATATATATACAAAGATCATAAAGTTTATCCCAAAACATTCTCCCATGCTTTATTTGGTCTACTAGACCCTAAAATAAATTTTGAGCATCTTCAGAGTTAATTTTATGCAATTTTGGATCCATAGTGATGGACTCCAAATCTTGACTGATGGACTCTAGATGCAGACTGATGGAATTTGGATCCAAGACTATATCTCTTGAGCACAAAACACTCATAACTTTTCCATATAGACTTCTATCAAGATGATTCTTTTTTAAAAAATGTTCATTTTTTAAGAGGAGTTTGAATATGAGATTATATTTAGTTTTAGTGATATTATTGATAATTTTTAACATTTTATAGAATGTATCCATTATATCTTTACACCTTCATAGCCAAAACATGAAATAAACCAAAACAAAAACAAAACATGTTTTTAGTTGATTCAAAATGTTTATATGCCTTAGTTGATCATTCATTAATAGTACACCCATATCAAAATAAACTAAATAAACATGGATATGATTTGTATAGGAATTTTAACCTACTAATGATATCTAGAGCTACATGAAGATTGTTATTGATTTGGTATTTGAGATCTTCAAACTTTTGTATCTTCACTGAAGACTCATTTTAGTTTGCATATATAACATTTGAAATCTATTTTACATTAAATTATCAAAAAATAACAACAATTTAGTCCATAATGACTTTTAAAGAATAAACTATATATATTCATCAATTTCATACTAAAACAAACATAATTTCTTAAAACTACATCTATGTATAATTTATAACATTATTTATGCAAATAAACTGGTGTTGTTTGATGATATAATTAGCCATTTCATTGCCTCATCACCCATTGAATCCATATAGGGAAAAATTGGTAGGACTATCAATCCTATCCTAGAAAAAGTCATAGTGCAAGCTTTGGGTAACATCATTGAAATGTGTGTAAATAGGCTCGAAGCTAAAAACTAAAAAATTTACAAAGATATTATATTCATTTTGAAGAATAATGAACAAATAAGGGGTATTTTTATGTAATAAAATTCATAAAAATAACTAACTATACAATAATGAAGAAAACTTGATCAAACATGGGTAAACCACTATAGAAAAAGATCTTGTACTAAAATTAGTTGTATAAAATTAATTTGTGGTTTTTGTGAGAATCATTTATATAAGACAGGGGTATAATTGTTGGACATAGTCATTGATGTTTAGAGAATTGTCATTGATGTCAAAGGAAGAATGTGTTATCATGTATTAATGAAAAAGGTGTTGAGTTGAATAGACTTGGGTGTGTATTAAGTTGAACAAACTTGTGTGTGTACTTTGAATGACTTTACTCACATGGTTATCTTGAGAAGATATGTCTAAGAACATAGGATGATGTTATAAACATTTTGCATATATGGCAGCATCTAAAGGAAATGATCACACTATGATAATCAAGTTTATGTCTATTCTTTGTGGTCTAAGTTCTATCTCACAAGGATGAATAGAGCAAATGTTATAAACACATAAGATATTTTCCATAGTCAATTTTGCACCTTTGTATTTGTCGAGGGAATTCTTTAGGAAATAGTGGTAAAGATAATTCTTTCAAAAATATTGGTAATGATAATTCTCTTAAACAAAATGCCCACAAAAAATAAGGGACTTCTTTTGGGAAAATGTTAAAGGTAATTCTTACAAAAAAGTGTTGAAGACCTTTCAAACAAAAATCCCACATCAATTACTCCAAAGTTTTGGAATTCTTTCAAAAAAATTATCTTGAAGGAAATTTATGAAGTAAATGAGTCCCATGCAAAAGTTCTGAAAGGTACATTTGAAAAATGCCAAAGGGAAAGTGATCTGATCAAAATTTTTGAAGGGTACATTTGCAAAGTACCAAAAGGTAAGTGACCCAAAACAAAATTTCCAAAGGGCATGTGGACCATTGCAAAAGTTTTGAAGGGTATGTAGACCATTGTAAAATTTTTGAAGGGTATGTGTCTTACATAAATGTTATAAAATATATGAGCAAAGAAGTGAAGGATAATTCATAAGTCCTGATAGGCACTTAGACATTTTATCAGGGAAATTATCTTAAAGGTAACTTAGATAAAAAGCCTGCAACAATTTTTCTAAAGGATAGTTCAAATGAAGAAAGGATATTTACAAAGTTTCTAAAGGATACTTCTAAAGGATAAAGGACACATGTAAATCTTTTGAGGGACACTTTCAAAGGAGAGAAGTACACTTGCAAAGTTTTAAAAGATAGTTTTCAAAATCCCAAAGGGTAGTTCGAATGAAGAGAAAGGACACTTGAAAGTTTGTTGAAAGACATAAAACACATCCAAAATGCCAAAGGACAATTACATAAGACACAAGGCCATTCTAAAAAGCTAAAAGGCTTCCATGACAAACATTTGAAAGGCATATAGGCAAAGATAAAGATCGAGCATGTCTAAGCCAATTGAAAGGAGCAGAAGTAATACATGAATGCTAAAGAAAATGAGATGAAGTCAACATGATGAAGTTTAATGACCAAGTCAATATAAATATCATATATCTTCAAGAGATTAAATGGCATGTGGAGCTCAGATGGAAAGATCAACCAACATGTTTCAAAGTTGGAATGAAAAATAAATGAAGAACTGTTGAAGTGAGTTAGTTGCAAGAATATGGCAAGACGGTTGAGGAAAATCAATAGTCAATTTTTTGAATAAATTTGAAATAAAATGATTAATCATAGATTAATTATTTTGGTGAAAATATTGTAATTCAAGTGACAAGGGAAAAATTTGAAGAGGCTCAAAGAATGGAAGTCATATAGTCATTTGCTTGAAATGAGAAGAGATAGGCAACAAATGTAAAATGTATAAAGTAAAGAGACTTGTCTAAGTTTTGATTGATGCAAAATTCAAAAGTGATGAAGATTAGGATGAAAAATAATCATTTTTCATTTTTATAATGAGAGGAGTTTAGAGGAGTCGAGTCATAGATACATAAATATGAGACTCATCTAAGTATAGAGTAGTAATGGTAAAATTAGAGAATACCAGAGTGTCAAACAAATAAATTTAGACATAGATAAAGGGTGCAAGAAGAGTGAAGATCTCAAAAGAGTGTGTTGAATGAGAAATGAGTAGTTTTAAATTAGACATGCAATAAAGAACAGAGACTTAGATTCTTTTGTGAATCTAATTCATTAATTTGATGTGTAAATGTCTGATTAGTTGGCACTTTCAAATTAAATTGGATTAGTGCTCAGTATAGGGAGTGGGTGCTTCCTTATATTTGGTGATCTTAAAATAGGATATTAGTGTCTCCTCAAGATGGGTGTCCTTAAATGTAACCAATGAGGTTTAGTTAGTGAGACAAACTTTGTGAGGCTGAAATAGAACAATAGCTTCTAGCAGCATTCTCACCATGGTTTTTCCCTTTGGGTTTCCATGTATAAATATGGTGTTGTGTGTTGTGATTTTGTGCATGTGATCTATTTCATTTATTTGTTTAATATTTTATATGTTTAAAATTTATCTTAAAAGTTTTAAGAAATTAATTTTTGAGATCTACTGATTCACCCCCGCCTCTCAGTAGATAGGTGTTTTGAACAATTGGTATCACAGCCAAGGGTTCCAAAAGAGAAGCTTAATCAACTCATATTGATCTTAGAGTTTGAACACAAAATGGCCAATCATGAATGAAATTCATCAAATAAGGAACCTTTATTTGATGGGTCTAACTATGCCTTTTAGAGCATAAAGATAGAAGTGTGTTTGACCTCCTTAGGGTATGACATCTAGATGTCCATTGAGAATGGTTACACACCCCTTATTATTTCTTCTACTGATCAAGTAGTGAAGAAGGCATGTGAAAATAATGCCAAAGTAAAGAATGTTATTCTTTGTGGATTTTCAAACAACGAGTTGTCAAAGTCATACATTGTCAAAGTATAAAGGTCATAGGGGTCAAATTAAAGAGCATATATGAAGGAGATGACAGAGCAAAACAAGCCAAGCTTCAAACACATAAGGGAAAATTTGAGAGCCTCAAGATGACCGAGAAAGAGAAAATTTTAGACTACCTCCTTAGGGTAGATGAGATTATAAATGCAATCAGAGGACTTGGAAAGACAATGGATGAATCAGTCATTGTCAAAAAGGCTTTAAGATCTCTAACAAAAAGTATGATTCTAAAAAATTTTCCGTTGAAGAAGCAAGAGATCTGAACAAGCTCATAGTAAATGAGTTACATGTAACTTTCACTGCATATGAGATGAGGTTGGGAGATGCAGAGTCATCTAAGAGAGAAGCTAATTTTAAATTTTATAAGAAAGTAGAAGAAGAAGAAGCTCCTAATTTTGAATCTAAGGAGGTTGATGATGTAGAGGCCCATTTTATTAGAAAATTAAAGAAGGGCTTAGGAAAATACAAAGGTAAGTTACCCTTCAAATTTTTTAATTATGGAAAGATAGGTCATTTTATTTCTAAATGCCCACATAAATAGAAGGATGACTCTGATTCAGTTGAGAAAAATCAAAAGGGTAAATCCTACTATGCCAAGAAGAATAAAAGCTTCTTTAAGAATAAAAAGGGGCTATAATCAAAAGAAGATAGTGACTTAGTTGATGACAATAGGAGTTCAAGTGATGTGCATGATAGTGCTTTATGAACAAACAAAATAAAGTTTTATTCATGACTTATGAATCAACTTCTTTATATTAAGAAGAATAAAACTTATATGATGATGAAGAAGAAGGAGAAGTAAATATAGAATTCAAACTCATCTAGGATTTAAAATAAATTGAAAAGCTTAGAAAATAAAACTCTAAACAAAAGAAGCTTAGTCAAAAGGAGTTTGAGAAATTATATAAAAGAAATGAGGAATTAGATCAAATGATAGTGAGTTTGAAGACCTGAGTTGAGGAGGTAAAAAGGATAGAGGATATGGTTAAAAATGATTTGCAAGCAAAATCCTTAGAATGATTGAAGATGGAGGAAGAAATCATGGACCTAAGAAAAAAGCTCAAGAAGGCCAACGAAAAAATTGATAAAGGCATGAAACTAAAAGGAGGATCTATAATACTAGATGAGATGATCAGCTCATAAAATCCTCTTAAAGAAAAATTAGGTCTTGGATATGAGAAAGGCAAGAATCCCATGTTGAGTACAACTAGAAATTTATATCAAAACTTCAAGGCAACAATAGAATCAAGATTCAGAAAATAAGAAAATCACAATCTTGAAGAGAAGAAGAAAATTAATAGCTCTATTCATACAAAGACCAAGGTTGTTGCTACAAAAAAGAACATAATAATAAAGAATATGAAGAAGATAGAGTTTATGAGACCTTCTTTATATCTCCAAAGGAGAATGATAACCAAGTATTCCTCATCATTTTATGGTTATTTTTATAACTATAATCAATTTGGCCATAAATCAAATGATTGTAATATTTTACCTAAGAGAGGGATAAGTTTTTTAAGTAAGAATTATTTTGCCCCTCTTCTAGATCTATATGTTTTATACTATAACTGTAATAATTTTGGGCATATAGCAAAGCATTGTAGACCAAATTTTAGTAAATGAAAGTCTAATAATGCAAAAAGGTTTGGGACTCCTAAAGTAAATAAAGGCTCACAAATCAATGACATGACAAACAAATTTACAATCAAGAATCCCAAGGAGATATGGAAAAAGAAAATTTAGTCTATGATCACCCAAACAAAACTGCATGCTAAAGAGAAAAATCTATGGGTCATAGATAGTACCTACTCAAAGCATATGACCAGTGACAAGAGTAAGTTCCCCAAATTGAGCTGATGTAAGGAAGGGACTATCAGCTTGAGAGACAATAATCAAAATTAGAGGAAAAAGAACCTTGCATGTTGATGGCAAGCTCCCTACACCAAATGTTCTTTATGTTAAAGGACTAAAACATAATCTATTGACTGTCAGTAAAATGTGTGAAAATGGATATAAAGTCATATTTTATGCTAAATATTGTGAATTAAAAAGGTTTGTAAAAAGTGTTTCACAAGGAAAAAGGATTGAGAGTATCATATTTAATCTGATCGAGGTAAATGATACAAATTATCTCATTGGAAAGATTGATGAGAGTTGGTTATGGTGTAGAAGGATGGGTCGTGTTAACTTTGAAACTTTAGTCAAAGTAATTTCTAACAAGTGTGTAAGACACATGCCTAAGATAACCAATCCTAATGACACAATGTGTAGAGAATGTCATCTCAATAAACAAACCAGGGTCTCATTCCAAACTAAAGAGTATGCAACTACAAAACCTCTATAGATAGTTCATACTAATATTTGTAGACCAACCAAGAAAAGAGGTGCCAAAAGAGTGTATTATTTCATGATGTTCATAGATTACTCTAGTATAATGACATGTGTAAACTTCGTAAAGGACAAGTCTTAAGCCTTTGAGAGATTCAAGATTTTTAGAGCCATGGTTGAAAATGAAATTGGTAGAAAGAATAAGTGCCTCAGATCTGACAAAGGTGGTGAATTCACTTCAAATGAACTCATAGAATACTATGAAAAGCATGGACTTAAGAGACACTACTTTGTTGCAAGAACTCCACAGGAAAATGGAGTTGTTAAAAGGAAGAATAGGACCATCAAGGAGTTGGCTAGAACAATGTTGAAAGAAGCCAAATTGCTAGATGGTTATTAGAGAAAGGTAGTCTAGATAGTAGTATACATCTTGACTAGAGTCTAATTGAGAGTAAATAATGATAAGACTCCATATGAATTATGGAATGGAAATCCTACTTTAGTCAATTATTTTAGGGTGTTTGGAAGCAAATGCTACATTCAAAGGAAGAAGAAAAAGATAGGTAGTTTTGAGTTGAAATGTTATGAGGGAATATTCCTTGGTTATTCCAATCATAGAAAATCCTATGTTTGCTATAACAAAATACTATAGAAGCTAGTGGAGAGCATCTATGTTGAAGTTCAAGAGATCCTCAAAGAAGAAACTAAACCTATAATAGAGATCAAAATTGAGGAACTAAAAAAAGAAGTTGAGGATGAAATATCAGATAATGAAGAAGGGATAAAGAGGACTAAAAAGGCACCCTCAAGGTTTGTTTAAAAGGGTCATCATAAGTATCAGATCATTGGCAACATGGATGAAGGAATCAAAATGAGGAGAAGGGTAACAACGAGTAAAGAACATGTAATTTTTGCTTTACTATCTAGAATTGAGCCCAAAATATATGCTAAGGTCAACAAAGATGAGAATTGGCAAAAGGCCATGGATGAGGAACTAAGTTAAATAGAAAAGAATAAAACTTGGAAACTAGTTCCAAGACCCATAGACAAGAATGTCATAGGCACAAAATGGGTCTTTAAAAACAAGTTGAATGAAGATGGAGTTGTTGTGAGAAACAAAGCTAGACTTATTTGCAAAGGATATGCTCAGGTTGAAAGAATAGATTTTGAGGAGACATTTGCCCTAGTGTAAAAACTGAAAGCCATCATAATGTTTTTAGCATTCTCAATCTATAAGAAGTTCAAAGTTTATCAGATGGATGTTAAGTCAGCTTCCCTGAATGGAACCTTGGAAGAAGAAGTTTATATTGAACAACCTGAAGGTTTTTAGCTGATTGATGAGGAATACTACGTATACAAACTAAATAAAGCACTATATGGTTTAAAAAAGACACCTAAGGCATGGTATTCAAGGTTAGATCAATATTTGTAATAGGGATTTATTAAAGGATGTGAAAATAGTAATTTGTATGTTAAGTCTAAAAATGGACATATGTTCATCATAGTTGTCTATGTTGATGACATCATTTTTGGTGATATCAATAATAATATGTACAAATAATTTGTAAATAAAATGCTAAAGGAGTTTGAAATATCCCTAATAAGAGAACTTTAATTTTGTCTTGTTCTATAGGTTACACAATCCAAAGAAGGGATATTCATATCCTAGACCAAGTATGCAAAAGAGATGTTCAAGAAATTCAGTATGGAGGATAGCAGACCAGTTAGCACTCCCATGATAAATAGATGTAAATTGAGAAAAGGTGAAGAATCTCGTAAAGTGAATCATATAATGTATAGGTCTATGATTATTATTTTTCTATATCTCACTACATCAAGACCAGACATCATGCAAGCTAAATGCATGGTTTTTAGATTCCAAGTTGCACCAAAAGAAACACATGGAAATGTAGTAAAGAGAATATTTAGATATATCAAAAGCACAATATACTATGGTTTATGGTATCTTTCAAGTGATGATTTTAGTTTGACAACATACACAGATGTTGATTGGGAAAGAAGCACATATGATAGAAGTACTAGTGGTGGTACATTATTCCTTGGTAACAAACTTATTTCATAGCTGAGTAATAAACAAGAGTTAGTTAAACTATTTATAATAGAATAAGAATATGTTGTATCAGTGGCATGTTGCACTCAAGTGTTTTAGATGAAGTAGTCACTAAAATATATTAAATTAGAGTTCAAAGGACCAATTCTCATTCTGTGTGACAATTTAAGTGCTATAAATATATCCAAGAATCTGGTGATGCACTCTAGAATAAAGAACATATCAATCAAGTATCACTTTCTAAGAGATAAGGTTGGCGATCAAGAATTCATAATGTAATATGTTCCAATAAAAGATCAAATTGTATATATATTCACTAAACCTTTTCCTAAGGACTAATTTGAATATCTGAGATAGTGGTTGGAAGTTATAGATCCTATACCACATCACTAGTTCCTAGTGATTAGGCATGTCTCTAGGGGGAGTATAAAATGAACATCACTGACTCCTAGAAGAAGAAGTTTTTAGGAAATTATTTTCATGGCCTAAGGGGGAGTTTCTCCTAAATGGTTCTTAACTTATAGGTCTAAGGATTAGAACAATGTAATACCTGAATAAGTGCACTTTAGGTGGACCTAATTGACCTTTTTGGTAGAAATGCTTTGTCATTAATGTTAAAGGGGGAGAAAAGAGTAGGATGCAAGTGCAAAACAGAGATTTTTCTACTTATTTTTGCCATCAATGATAAAGGGGTGAGATTTTTGGACATAGTCATTGATGTTTTAAGAATTATCATTGATGTCAAAGGCAACATGTCCTATCATGTATTAATGACAAAGGTATTGAGTTGAATAGAATTGTGTGTGTGTAGAGTTGAATATACGTGTGTGTATACTTTGAATTCCTTTACTCACATGGTTATCATGACAAGATATGGATAAGATCATAGGATGATGTTATCAACATTTTGCACATATGGCAGCATCTGAAGGAAATGATCACATTGTGATAATCAGGTTTGCATCTATTCTTTATGGTCTAAGTTTTATGTCATAAGGATGAATAGATAAAATGTTACAAATGAATAATTTAGTTTCCATAGTTAATTTTTTACCTTTGTATTTGTGAGTGGAATTATTTTGGAAATATTAGTAAAGACAATTATTTTAGAAATATTGGTAAAGATAATTATCTTGAACAAAAATCCTACAACAAATAAGGGAATTATTTTGGGAAAATGTTAAAGGAAATTCTTTAAAAAAAAGTGTTGAAGACCTTTCAGACAAAAAGCCTGCATCAATTACTCTGAAGCTTTGGAATTATTTCAAAAAAATTGTCTCAAAGGAAATGACTCTTGTGTAAAAATTTTGAAAGGTACATTTGAAAAATGTCAAAGGGAAAGTGATCTGATTAAAAGTTCTTAATGGTACATTTGTAAAGTGCTGAAGGGAAAGTGACCCAAAACAAAAATTTTGAAGGGTATGTTGACCATTGCAAAAGTTCTGAAGGGTATGTATCCTACACAAAAATTCTAAAAGATATGAGCAAAGAAGTGAAGGACAATTTGAAAGTCTCAAAAGGCACTTAGATGTTTTGTTAGGTAAATTATCCCAAAGGGCACTTAGACAAAAATTCCAAATAAATTTCTCGAATGGAATTTAACCAAAAATACCACAACAATTTGTCTAAAGTATAGTTTGAATGAAGAAAGGGCATTTTCAGAGTTTTTGAAGGAAACTTCTGAAGGATATATGACACTTGTAAATATTCTGAGGGACACTTTTGAAGGAGAGGACACTTACAAAGTTTTGAAAGATAGTTTGAAAAATCCCAAAGGGTAGTTCAAATGAAGAGAAATGACACTTGAAATTTTTTCAAAATATAGAATATTTCCACAAGTGCCAAAGGACAATTTCATAAGACACAAGTTCATTTTGAGAAATCCAAAAGGCTTTCATGACAAACTCCCAAAAGGTATATAGGTAAAGATAAATATCGAGCATGTCTAAGACAATCGAAAGGAGCAAAATCAATACATGAATTCCAAATAAAATGAGATGAAGTCAACATGCTAAAGTTTAATTACCAAGCCAATATAAAGATCATGCATCTTCAAGAGATTGAATGGCATTTGGAGCTCAGATGGAAAAATTGACAGACACATTTGAAAGTTGGAATAAAAAATAAATGAGAAACTATTGAAGTGAGTTAGTTACAAGAATATATCATGATGGTTAAAGAAAATCAATAATAATTTTTTAAATAACTATTAAATAAAATGATTAATCATATATTTATTCCTATGGTGCAAATGTTGTAATTAAAGTGACAAGGGCAAAATTCGAAGAGGCTTAGAGAATAGAAGTCATATGGTCATTTTCTTGGAATGAGAAGAGACAAGCAATGAATAAAAAATATATAAAGAAAAGAGACTCATCTAAGCTTTGATTGATGCAAAATTCCAAAGTGACAAAGTAGGGATGAAAAATAGTCATTTTGCATTTTTGGACTAAGAAGAGTTGAGAGGATTCGAGTCCTAGATGCAAAAATATGAGACTTATCTAATCATAGAGTAGTAATGATTGAATTAGAGAAGACCAAAGTGTCAAATAGATAAATTTAGACATAGAGAAAAGGTGAAAGAAGAGTGAAGATTGCACAAAAGTTTGTTGAATGAGAAATGAGCAGTTAAAGATTAGACATGCAATAAAGAATAAAGATTTGGATTCTTTTGTGAATCTAATTCATTAATTTGAAGTGTAAATGTTTGATTGGTTGGTACCATTAGATTAAGTTGGGTTGGTGCTTAGTAAATGGAGTGGGTGCTTCCTTATATTTGGTGCTCTTAAAATATGGGATTGGTGTCTCCTTGGGATGGGTGTCCTTAAATGTAACTAATGATGTTAAGTCAGTGAGACAAACTTTGTGAGGATGGATTAGAATAGTAGCTTCTAGAAACATTCTCACCATTATTTTTCCTTTTGGGTTTCTACGTATAAATCAAGTGTTATGTGTTATGATTTTTTGATGGGATATCTTTCATTTATTTGTTTAAGATTACATATGTTTAAAATTTATGCTAAAATTTTTAAGAAATTCATTTTTGTGATCTATTGATTCACCTCCTGTCAGAAGATAAGTGTGTTTAACAATTGGTATTAGAACCAAGGGTTCCAAAAGAGAATCTTAATCAACTCAAGTTGATCTTAGAGTCTAAACACAAAATGACCAGTCATTAAGGAACTTCATCAAACAAGGCACCTTTGTTTGATGGTTCTAATTATGCATTTTAGAGCATAAGGATGGAAGCGTAATTAACCTCCTTAGGGTTTGATGTCTGGATGTCCATTGAGAATGGTTATACACCCACTTTTTTTTCTTCTACTAATCAGGTAGTGAAGAAGGCATGTGAAAATAATGCCAAAGCAAAGAATCTTATTCTTTTTGGATTGTCAAATAATGAGTTTTTCAAAGTCATGCATTGTCAAAGTGTAAAGTACATATGGGTCAAATAAAAGATCATATTTGAAGGAGATGATAGAGTAATATAATCAAAGCTTTAAACACATAATGGATAGTTTGAGAGCCTCAATATGAGTGAGGAAGATAAGATTAAAACTACCTCATTATCATAGATGATATTGTAAATGCAATCAGAAGACTTGGAGAGAGAATGGAAGAATCAGTCATTATAAACTACCTTCTCCTCTTTTTCCCACTTGAGTTGTATGCCTATGACTAATGCCTAGTTATAGAAGCTCAATATGATGGCATTAGCTTTATTTTAATGGTCTTGTAGATTCATAAAGAGGTCCTCCACCTATTCAAGCTTATCAATAAGATCTTTTTATAGCATGATGCATGGATCTTGTTTTTCTTCTCACACTAACTCTAGTTTCATCTTTTGGATAATTTGCTCTAATATTAAATATATTTTACTAACCTTCAAGAGGTTTGATGTATTGACACTAACCATAAGGGATGGTTTGACTATCTTTATGCACTTGTATAGCTACTTTATCTTGAACTTTATGGTCTATGATTCATCTTTGACATAATTACAAAAATTATTATATTTACATGCCCTACCATCATTTATGATATTTTTGTGCACCACTTTAGTCTCCATTATAATAAGTATATTCCCAAACTAAACTGGGTTCAAGGTATGTGGGTTTATGATGAGGCAGTTAAGCCCTTCCTTAGGTTATTCTATGCCCAAAATCACCTTTCTAATTACATCAAAGTGTGGCTCATCCATGTAGTGATTAAATCCAAACTTAAGTTATTTGTACATCCTAGATGTTGTGGCCTTAATGTATGAATTTAAACATGTAGAATTCTTCACACACCCACCCCTTATACACATTTTATATAATGCTCAATTTGGCACCATCCTTCCTAGTAATGGAACCAAAATGTTTTACAAAAATTAGGTTAGGTGCAAGAAAGGTTGTCTTAATTAGGTCTTAACTTCTTACATTTAGGCATAAACATGGGATTGTCTTTCTATGCTCAACATTTTACACTCGGCTATGCTGACATCAATTCACATAAGGAATAAGCCTTTTTCACTCACCTAAAGTTCAACTAAGAAGGAAATGAGGCCCATATTGGGCTACTTGTGCCATGATACAAGTCATCAATTTTAGGACTTTATCAATTCCAAGAATGTTTCAAGGAGATTCAAAGGTGAAAACCTTTCATGGGTTAATCCTAGTGGTCTATAGGTGCAAGCCTTTAGGTGGATTATTCCTAGTCATAAGGGTGTAATAAGGGTCAATGATCTACCTTTTGTTAAATTTCTCATACTAGGAACACACTTCTTAGCAATATTAGGAACATTTGGCACATGCTCTCTCCATACTTAGTCTATTTATAAAATTTACAACTAACGTCATAATCAGTTGTAGGTATACCATTAATGACATGATGCCTAATATTGAAAACAAAATTCTCAACATAAATATATTAAAATTAAAACATTATAGATATTACACATTAAAATAAAAATTCAAGATGTATATAGACCAAGTTCATCATGTATACTATAACCATTCTTTGTTATTAATTAGAATTCAAATATAGAGCATATAGTTCATGGTACGTAAAATAGATCAAATGCCTATCTTAAGCTACTTAACAACCCAAAGTCTCATAGATAAGCTTGGGTGTTTATAAATAGGGTCTTAATGGCATCCATGCTACTCCTAGATCAAATGGTGGCCATTATAATCTATACAAAGCATTATCAATATGTTAGATCTTTGTTACACCAATTTCATGTCCTTGTGCATCGACTAGTTTGAGCTCATTTTATAGCTTATAGGAAAACCTCTTGCTATGGTGAAGTGTGCATGTTAGGTGCCAAGTTAGAGCCTAAGTAATCATTTTTTATAGATCCATCACCTTACACCTCTCATTCCACAATCACCACATATCACCAAACCTAGAAGATGCCCTAAGAATCCTATAATTGGTTAGTTACCTTCCAACTAGTGCAAGGTTTGTGTTGATTCCTCTATCTAGTGCCAAGATGCCAAAATAACAATCATCATGCCAAGTGATTTTCTCATGCCTATGTGTTTATCATAATAGTGTGAATCCTTACATATGTAAATTTGGGCTCAACACATAATACTTTAAACTCAAAAAGGAACTGGTCATAATATTTTGTTGACATCTCCCTAAAATTAGGTAGTATGAATGGGGATATGTTCTTCATTGGAAAATTTTCATATTGGCCTAGGATAATATGATAGGTGAAAGTTATTCTTGACATAAGCCTATTTTGTGGACAAAATATATTTCCTAGATTATCTCCCATGCTTAATTATGTTTTATTGGGTGTTAATGGATAAAATATATACTCCTTTTGAATATCTTAGCCTATTCATAGATTTATTTAATTTATGGGATGTTTTTTTAATCAACTATCAGCTTATGATTTATACCTTACTAACACATATAAAATCCTTAACAATGACAATAAAAATTATAAGGGTTGTTGTGTTCTCTTCATTTAATTAGCTGAGTTAAGTTGATGTGATATCAAACTAGGGATGGTGTCCAATGACAATCAACAATAAGGTATAAATGATAATGACTAACAATTGTCTCTTTTGGGGAGTTATGTATGATTTACTCTTAAAGTTCTAATCTACTTATTTGAACTTAAACAAAACCTATAGCTTGTAAAGAAAACACACTGAATTTAAATGTTTGGAAATAAATACACTTGTTGAACTTTAAATTACATTAAAGTAAACACACCTTAAATATATTTTCATAGATGTAAATTTTGTAAAATTTAAACATACTTTTAATCTAAGTTTTAAAAATATAAATTGTTGTGAAAAATAAATGCTTGAAATTTAGATGATTGAAAGTAATTTCGATTGAAACTCTCACATACACCTATAGGCTAAACATATAACACAATAATTTTCATAAAGTAATGAATGATAAAAATACATAACAATATTAACATATAAATGCCACAATAGATCCTACTTTCTTGGTTGACTAGGCCCTTGCTCTCCCTTAGAATAGGATTAGAACAACACTAGCTTTGTAGAAACTTCAAGAAATCAATTCTTTCTTAATTTTGTAAATGCTTACAATCTAAAAAATCTTGATATCTATTGACAAATATTTTCAATTTATCCTATAATTTACTTTCAAACTTCATAATAACTACTCTAACTCTCAAATATGGATGAAAAACTTGTATTTATAATATAACCTATTCATAGTAGTTGAAATACTATAAATATCCTACCTTCTTGAAAATGCCTATTTTTAAAAATACTATAAATAGATTTTACAGAAACACTTTCTAAAAATAGGTAGTCATAATCTCTTAAGTACTTTTCCTTTCATGTTTACATAATTTTATACCTCTTTTGGTGTTGACGTCTATTTTTTGAAATTCTTATATATATATATATATATATATATATATATATATATATATATATATATATATATATATATATATATATATATATATATATATATATAAAATCATAAAGCTTATCCAAAAACATTCTCCCACACCTTATTTGGTCTACTAGACCCCAAAATAAATTTTGGGAATCTTCAAAGTTAATTTTATGCAATTCTAGAGCCATATTGATGGACTCTAGAGCTTGATTGATGAACTCTAGATCTAGACTGATGGAATTGGGAGCCAAGACTACACTCTTGAGCTAGTGGAAACACTCATAAATTTTGCATATAGACTTGTATCAAGATGAATCTTTTTTAAAGCATGTTCATTTTTTAAGAGGAGTTTGAATATGAAATTATATTTAGTTTTAGTGATATTATTGATAATTTTTACCATTTTATAGAACCTATCCATTCTACCTTTACACCTTCATAACCAAAACATCAAATAAATAAAAAATAAAAACAAAACATGTTTTTGGTTGATTCAAAATGTTTATATTCCTTAGTTGATCATTAATTAATAGTAAACCCATATAAAAATAAGTTAAATAAACTTAGATATGATTTGTATAGGATTTTTAACCTACTAAGGATATCTAGATCTACATAAAGATTGTTATTGATTTGGTATTTGAGATCTTCAAACTTTTGTATCTTCATTGAATACTCATTTTAGTTTGCATATATAACATTTGAAATCTATTTTACATTAAATTATCAAAAAATAACAACAATGTAGACCAAAACTACTTCTAAATAATAAATTATATATATTCCAAGATTTCATTCTAAAAAAGACATAAGTTCTTAAAACTACATCTATGTCCAATTTAGAACATTATTTATGCAAAAAATATGGTGTTATTTGATGATATAATGAGCCATTTTATGGCCTCATCACCCATTTAATCCATATAGGCCAAGATTGGTACGACTATCAATCCTATCCTAAAAAAATTCATAGTGAAAGCTTTGGGTAACATCATTGAAATGTGTGTAAATAGGTTCGAAGCTAAAAACTAAAAAAATTACAAAGATATTATATTAATTTTGAAGCATAATAAACAAATAAGGGGTATTTTTGTGTACTAAAATTCATAAAATTAACTAACTATACAATAATGAATAACACCTAATCAAACATGGGTAAAACACTATAGAAAAATGTCTTATACTAAAATTAGGTGTATAAAATTACTTTGTGGTTTTTGTGAGAATCATTTATATAAGACAGGGGTATAATTATTGTACATATTCATTTATGTTTGAGGAATTTTTATTGATGTCAAAGGAAGCATTTGCTATCATTCCTTAACAACGAAGGTGTTGAGTTGAACAAACATATGTGTGTGTTGAGTTGAATAGACTTGTGTTTGTACTTTGAATGCCTTTACTCATATGGTTATTTTGAAAAGATATGGCTAAGATCATAGGATGTTGTTATCAACATTTTGTACGTATGACAGCATCTAAAGGAAATGATCACACTATGATAATCAAGTTTGTGTCTATTCTTTGTGGTCTATGTTCTATGTCATAAGGATGAATAGAGAAAATGTTACAAATGTATAAGTTACTTTTCATACTTAGTCAGTTTTTCACCTTTGTAGTTGTCAGGGGAATTCTTTCAAAAATATTGGTAAAGATAATTCTCTTAAACACAAATCCCATAGCAAATAAGGGAATTCTTTTAGGTAATGTTAAAGGCAATTCTTTTGAAAACGTGTTGAAGACCTTTCAGACAAAAAGCCCAAATCAATTACTCCAAAGCTTTGGAATTATTTTGGAAAAATTATCTCAAAGGAAAGTTATGAAGGAAATGAGTCCCATGAAAAAGTTTTGAAAGGTACATTTGAAAAATGCTGAAGGGAAAGTGATCCGATCAAAAGTTTTGAAGGGTACATTTGCAAAGTACAGAAGAGAAAGTGATCCAATACAAATTTTTTGAAAGGTATGTGGAATATTTAAAAAGTTTTGAAGGGTCTATGGACCATTACAGATGTTCTAAGGGGTATGTGTCTTACACAAAAGTTACAAAAGATATGATTGAAGAAGTGAAGGAAAAATTGAAAGTCTTGAAAGTTACTTAGATGTTTTGTCAGGGAAATTATCTCAAAGGGAACTTAGACAAAAATCCCACAATAATTTGTCCAAAGGATAGTTTGAATGAAGAAAGGACATTTGAAATTTTTTTGAAGGATAGAGGACACATGCAAAGCTTTTGAGGGACACTGGACACTAAAAGTTTTAAAAGATAGTTTGAAAAATCCCAAAGGATTGAAATTTTTCCAGACCTAAAACACTTCCACAAATGTTGAGGAAAATTACATGGGACACAAGGCCATTTCTAAAAATCTGAAAGGTTTCCATGACAAACTTTCAAAAGGTCTATAGGCAAAGATAAAGATCAAGCATGTCTAAGACAATAGAAAGGAATAAAAGTAGTACATGCAGGAGTTAAGAGGATTCAAGCCATATATATATAAATATGAGACTCATCTAAGCATAGAGTAGTAATGGTCAAACTAGAGAATTAATCATAGATTCATTCATGTGGTGTAAATGTTATAATTGAAACAACAAGGTAGAATTTAAAGAGGCTTAGATAATGATGTCATAGTCATTTTCTTAGAATGAGAAGAGAAAATGTAAGAAGAGTGAAGATCACACAAAAGTGTGTTACATGAGAAATGAGTAGTTGCAGATTAGACATGTAATAAAGAATAAAGACTTGGATTTTTTTTTATGAATCTAATTTATTAATTTGAAGTGTAAATGTATGATCAATTGGTGCTCAATATAAGGAGTGGGTGCTTCATTAGTGTTGGTGCTCTTAAAATAGGATATTGATATCTCCTTGGGATGGGTGTCCTTAAATGTAACTAGTGAGGTTCAGTTAGTGAGATAAAATTTGTGAGGCTAGATTAGAATAAGATCTTCTAGTAGCATTCTCATAGTGGTTTTTTACCTTTAGGTTTCCACATACAAATCTGGTGTTGTGTGTTGTGTTTTTATGCATGTGATATCTTTCATTTATTTGTTTAATATTTCATACATTTAAAATTTATCCTAAAAGTTGTAATAAATTCATTCTTGAGATCTACTGATTCACCCCCCTCTCAGTAGATAGGTGTGTTCAACAGTTAGTATTAGAGCCAAGGGTTTTAGAAGAGAAAGTCTTGAAATGGTAATAAAAAGTGTGGATCTTAGTTTCTCACATAAGTCAAAGGGTGAGGTCGTAGAATGATGGAGGGGTATTTTGAAGCTTGATTTCTCATACAAGTCAAAGCATCTTAATCATTTCATGTTGATCTTGGCTTCTGAACACAAAATAGCTAGTCATGAAGAAACTTCATCAAATAAGGCACCTTTGTTTGATGGGTCTAACTATGCCTTTTGAAGCATAAGGATGGAAGTGTATTTGACCTCTTTGGGTTTGATGTCTGGATGTCTATTGAGAATGGTTACACACCCCCTACTATTTCTTCTATTGATCAAGTAGTGAAGAAGGCTTGTGAAAACAATTCCAAACCAAAGAATGTTAATCTTTGTGGATTGTCAAACAATGAGTTTGTCAAAGTCATGTATTATGAAAGTGGAAAGGACATATGGGTCAAATTAAATACCATATATGAAGCAGATGACACAATAAAATATGACAAGATTCAAACACATAAGGGATAGATTGAGAGCCTCAATATGAGTGAGGAAGATAATATTGTAGACTACCTCCTTAGGTTAGATGAGATTGTAAATGCAATCAGAGGACTTAGAGAGATAATGGATGAATCAGTCATTGTCAAAAAGGTTTTAAGATCATTGAAAACAAAGTATGATTGTAAAATGTTTTCCATTGAAGAAGGAAGAGATATGAACAAGCTCATAGTAGATGAGTTACATGGAAATTTCATTTCATATGAGATGAGGCTGGGAGATGTAGAGTCATCTAGGAGAGAAGCTACTTGCAAAGTTTCTAAATAGGTAGAAGAAGAAGAAGAAGCTCCTAATTTTAAATCTAATGAGGTTGATGATGTAGAGGAAAATTTCATTAGAAAATTGAAGAAGGGCTCAGGCAAATACAAAGGTAAGTTACCCTTAAAATGTTTTAATTATGGAAAGATAGGTCACTTTGCTACTAAATGTCCACATAAATAGAAGGATCACTCTGATTTAGCTGAGAAAAATCAAACGGAGAAATCCTATTATGCCAAGAAGAATAAAAGCCTCTTTAAGAATAAAAAGAGGTTATAATCAAAAGAATATAGTGACTCTATTGATGACAATATGAGTTCAAGTGATGAGCATGATAGTGCTTTTATGGACAAACAAAATAAAGTTCTATTATTGACTTATGAATCTACTTCTTTATGCCAAGAAGAAGAGGACTTATATGATGGTGATGAAGAAGAAGGAGAATTAAATATGAAATGTGAACTCATATGTGCTTTAAAATAAATTGAAAAGTTTAGAAAATAAAATTTTAAACAAGGGAAGCTTAGTCAAAAGGAATTTGAGAAATTAAATAAAAGAAATGAGGAATCAGATCATATTATATTGAGTTTGAAGACCTAAGTTGAGGAGATAAAAAGGATAGAGGATGTGGTCAAAATTGATTCACAAGAAAAATCCTTAGAATGCTTGAAGATAGAGGAAGAAATCATGGACCTAAGAGAAAAGATCAAAAATGCCAAAGAAAAAATGATAAAGGCATGAAACTAAAAGTAAGATTTACAATAATAGATGATATGATCAGCTCAAAAAATCACCTCAAAGAAAAATTGGGTCTTGGATATGAGAAAGGCAAGAGTCCCATGTTGAGTACAACTAGGAATCTATATGAAAACTTCAAGGCAGCAGTAGAATCAACAATCAAAAAAGAATAAAATCACATTAATAAAGAGAAGAAGAAAATTAATAACTCTATTCCTATAAAGACCAAGGTTATTGCTACAAAAAAGAATATAATAGTAAAGAACATGAAGAAGATAGAGTTCAAAGTACCTCCTTTATATCCCCAAAGGAGAATGATAACCAGGTATTCCTCATCATTTTATGGTTATTATTATAGATGTAATAGATTTGGCCAAAAATCAAATGATTGTAAGATTTTACCTAAGAGAACGATACATTTATTAAGTAAGAATTCATTTTCCCCTCTACTAGGTATAAATGTTTTATGCTATACCTGTAATAATTTTGGGCATATAGCAAAGCATTGTAGAACAAAGCTTGTTAAATCAAAGTCTAATAATGCAAAAAGGGTTAAGACTCCTAAAGTGAACAAAGGATCACAAATCAATGACACAACTAAAAAAAGTATAGCTAAGAAGCCCAAGGAGATATGGAAAAAGAAAAATTAGTCTATGATCACCCAAATAGCACTACATGCTAAAGAGAAAAATCTATGGGTCATAGATAGTGGATGCTCAAAGCATATGACTAGTGACAAGAGTAAGTTCACCAAATTGAGCTGATGCAAGGAAGGGACTGTCAGCTTGGGAGACAATATTGCAATCAAAATCAAAGGCAAAGGAACCTTGAACATTGATGGAAAGATCCCTACATATGATGTTCTTTATGTTAAAATACTAAAACATAATTTGTTGAGTGTCAGTCAAATGTGTGACAATGGCTATAAAGTCATATTTGATGCTAAAGGTTGTGAATTAATGTTTGGAAAAATTGTTTCACAAGGAAAAAGGACTGAGAGTATCACATATAATCTGATTGAGGTAAATGATATAAATTATCTCATGGAAAATATTGATGAGAGTTGTTATGTCACAAAAGGATGGGTAATATTAACTTTGACAATTTAGTCAAAGTAAGTTCTAACAAGTGTGTAAGACACATGCCTAAGATAATGTGGCCTACGGACATAATGTGTAGAAAATGTCAACTCGGTAAATAGACTAGGGTCTCATTCCAAAATAAAGAGTGTGTAACTAAAAAACCTCTACAGATAGTTCATAATAATATTTTTGGAAAAACCAAGAGAAGAGGTTCGAAAGGAGTGTATTATTTCATGATGTTCATAGATGACTACACTAGAATGACATGGGTAACCTTTTTAAAGGACAAGTCTCAAGCCTTTGAGAGATTCAATATTTTTAGAGACATGGTTGAAAATGAAATTGGTATAAATATCAAGTGCCTCAGATCTAACAAAGGTGGTCAATTCACTTCAAAAAAATTCATATACTACTATGAAAAGCATGGTATTAAGAGGCACTACTTTGTTGCAAGAACTCCACAGCAAAATGGAGTTGTTAAAAGGAAGAATAGGACTGTCAAAGAGATGGCTAGAACAATGTTGAAGAAGCCAACTTGTTAGATGGTTATTGGAGAGAGGTATTCCAGATAGGAGTATACATCTTGACTAGATTCTAATTGAGAGTAAACAGTGACAAGACTCCATATAAACTATAGTATGGACAACCTACTTCAGTCAAGTATTTTAGGGTGTTTGGAAGAAAATGATACAATCAAAGGAAGGAGAAAAAGATATATATTTTTGAGTCGAGATGTGATGAGGGAATATTCTTTGGTTATTCCACTCATAGAAAATCCTATGTTTGATACAACAAAAAACTGCATAAGCTAGTGGAGAGCATC
Organism: Torreya grandis; assembly: GCA_037957365.1. NCBI lineage: Eukaryota > Viridiplantae > Streptophyta > Pinopsida > Cupressales > Taxaceae > Torreya > Torreya grandis. Next base: position 1,357,275 of record JARHVA010004224.1, on the reverse strand, counting down.
CATGTTAAAGTTGAAGAGATCCTCAATGTAGAAATTAAAACTATAACAAAGATCAAAATTGAGGAACTAAAAGAAGAAGAAGATGATGAAATATCATATAAAGAAGAAGACATAAAGAGGAATAAAAAGGCACCCTCAAGGTTTGTTCAAAATGATCATCCTAAGGAGTAGTTCATTGGCAACATGAATAAAGGAGTCCAAATGAGAAGAAGGGTGAAAATGAGAAAAGAATAGGTAAGTTTTGCTTTACTATCTGAAATTGAGACCAAAATAAATGCTAAGGCCAACAAAGATGAGAATTGGCAAAAGGCCATGGATGAGGAACTAAGTTAAATAGAAAAAAAAAACTTAGCAGCTAGTTCTAAGACCCATAGACAACAATGTCATAGGCACAAAATGGGTCTTTAAAATCAAGTTGAATGAAGATGGAGCTATTGTGAGAAAAAAATATAGACTTGTTTGCAAAGGATATGCTCAAGTAGAAGGAATACATTTTGAGGAGACATTTACCCTAGTGGAAATATTGGAAGCCATCAAAATGTTTTTAGCATTCTCAGTCTTTAAGAAGTTCAAAGTTTATTAGATGGATGTTAAGTTATCTTTCTTGAAAGGAACATTGGAAAAAGAAATTTATATTAAACAAACTGAAGGTTTTAAACTAATAGATGAGGAAGACTATGTATGAAAACTAAAGAAAGCACTATATGGTCTAAAACATGCACCTAGAGCATGTTATTCAAGTCTAGATAAATATTTACAACAACAAGGTTTTATCAAAGGATGTGCAGACAATAGCTTATATGTTAAGTCTAAAAATGGACATATGTTGATTATAGTTGTCCATGTTAATGACATCATTTTTGGTGGTAGCAGTAATAATATATGGAGATAATTTAAAAATCAAATGAAAAAGGAGGTTGAAATGTCCATGCTAGAACTTTCATTTTTTTTAATCTACATGTTGCACAATCCAAAGAAAGGATATTCATATCCTAGACCAAGTATGTGAAATAGATGCTCAAGTAATTTGATATGGAGGATAGCAGACCAGTTATCACTCCCATGATAACTCGATGTAAATTGAGCAAAGGTGATGAGTCTCCTAAAGTGAATCATATAATATATAGGTCTATGATTATTAGTTTATTATATCTAACTGCATTAAGACCAGACATCATGCAAGCTATATGTATGGTTGCTAGATTTTAGGATGCTCCAAAATAAACACATGTAAATGTATTAAATAAAATCTTTAGATATATGAAAATTAGAGTAGACTATGATTTATTGTATCCTTCAAGTGATGACTTCATTTTGACAACATACATAGATGCTAATTGTGTATGAAGCACAGATGATAGAAGAATTACTAGTGGTGGTGCATTGTTACTTGGTAACAAACTTGTTTCATGACTGAGTTAAAAAAAATATTTAATTACACTATCTATAGTAGAATTAGAATATGTTGTAGTAGTGGCATGTTGCACTCAAATTTTGTGGATGAAGTAGTCACTAAAATATATATAAGTAGAGTTTAAAGGACCAATTCCCACTTTGTGTGAAAATTCATGTGCTATAAATATATACAAGAATCTAGTGATGCACTCCAGAATAAAGCACATATCAATCAAGTATCACTTTCTTAGAGATAAGGTTGGTGATCAAGAAGTCACAATGGAATATGTTCCAATAAAAGATTAAATTGTAGATATATTCACCAAACCTTTGCCTAAGGACTAATTTGAATATCTAAGATAGTGGTTTGGAGTTGTAGTTCCTACACCACATCACTAGTTCCCAGTGATCATGCATGTCTTTAGGGGGAGTATAAAAGGAACATCACTAACTCCTAAAATAAGAAGAGTTTAGGCAATTATTTTCATGGCCTAAGGGGAAGCTTCTCATAAATGGTTCTTATCTTATAGGTCTAAGGATCAGAACAATGTAATACCTAAATAAGTTCACTTCAGGTGGAACTAATTAACCTTTTTGGTAGAAATGATTTGTCAATAATGTCAAAGGGGGAGAAAATAGGAGGATGCAAGTGCAAAATAGAGATTGTGTTACTTGTTTTTGTCATCAATGACAAAGGGGGAGATTATTGGACATAGTCATTTATGTCTATAGAATTATCATTGATGTCAAAGGCAACATGTCCTATCATGCATTAATGATAAAGCTATTGAGTTGAATAGACTTGTGTGTGTGTGGAGTTGAATAGACTTGTGTGTGTGCATTCAATGCCTTTGCTCACATGGTTATCTAGACAAGATATGGCTAAGATCATATGATGATGTTATCAACATTTTTTACATATGGGAACATCTGAAGGAAATGATCACACTATGATAATCAGGTTTGTGTCTATTCTTTGTGGTCTAAGTTTTATGTCATAAGGATGAATAGAGAAAATGTTACAAATGCATAAGGTAGTTTCCATTATTAGTTGATTTTACACCTTTATATTTGTCATGGGAATTATTTTGAAAATATTAGTAAAGACAATTCTTTAAAAAATATTGGTAAAGACAATTATCTCAAAAAAAAGCCCGTAACAAATAAGGGAATTCTTTCAAGAAAATGTTAAAGGCAATTCTTTCAGAAAAAGTGTTGAAGACCTTTCAAACAATAAGCCCACATAAATTAATATGAAGCTTTGGAATTATTTCAAAAAAATTATCTCAAAGGAAATGATTCCTTTGTAAAATTTCTAAAAGGTACATTTGAAAAATGTTGAAGGGAAAGTGATCTAATCAAAAGTTTTGAAGGGTACATTTACAAATTTTCAAAGGGAAAATGACCCAAAACAAAAAAATTGAAGGGTATGTGGATGATTGCAAAAGTTTCTGAAGGGTATGTGTCCTACACAAAAGTTATGAAAGATATGAGTGAAGAAGTGAAGGAAAATTTTTAAGTCATGAAATTCACTTAGACATTTTTTTAGGGAAATTTTCTTGAAGGGAATTTACACAAAAAGTTTATAGAAATTATCCCAAAGGGAACTTAGACAAAAGTCCCACAATAATTTGTCTAACGTATAATTCAAATGAACAAAGGATATTTGAAAATTTTATAAAGGAAACTTCTAAAGGATATAGGACATTTTCACAACTTATGAGGGACACTTTTCAAAGGAGATAAGGAAACTTAAGGAAACTTGCAAAGTTATAAAGGATAGTTTGAAAAATCCCAAAGGGTAGTTCAAATGAAGAGAAAGGACACTTGAAAATTTGTTGAAAGTCATAAAACACTTCCATAAGTGCCAAAGGACAATTTTTTAGGACACAAGTCCATTTACAAAAATCCAAAAGGCTTCCATGACAAACTTTTGAAAGGAATATTGGCAAAGATAAAGATTTAGCATGTCTAAGATAATTAAAAGGAACAAAATCAATACATGAATGTTGAAGAAAGTGAGATGAAGTCAACATGCTGAATTTTAATGACTAAGCCAATATAAATATCATGCATCTTCAAGAGATCAAATGACACATGGAGAATAGATGGAAATATAAATGGACACGTTTAAAATTTGGAACAAAAAATAAATGAAGAACCATTGAAGTGAGTTATTTACAAGAATCTAGCATGATGGTTGAAGAAAATCAACATTTGATTTTTTGAATAAATGTGAAATAAAATGATTAATCATATATTCATTCCTATGGTGTGAATATTTTAATTGAAGTGACAAGGGTAAAATTCAAAGAGGCTCAGAGAATGGAAGTCATATAATCATTTTCTTTGAATGAGAAGAGATAAGCAATGAATGCAAAACGTATAAATTAAAAAGACTCATCTATGTTTTGATTGATGTAAAATTAAAAAGTGATAAAGATTAGGAATGAAAAATAGTCATTTTTCATTTTTGGAATGAGAGGAGTTGAGTCATAGATGAATAAATATGAGACTCATCTAAGCATAGAGTGTAATGATTGAATTGGAGAATACCAAATTGTCAAATAGATAAATTTAGACATAGAGAAAGGGTGAAATAATAGTAAAGATCATAAAAAAGTGTGTTGAATAAGAAATGAGCAATTGAAAATTAGACATGCAATAAATAATAAAGACTTGGATTTTTTTGTCAATCTGATTCATTAATTTGAAGTGTAAATGTCTGATTGGTTAGTGTCATCAGATTAAGATGGGTTGGTGTTTAGTATAAGGAGTGGGTGATTCCTTAGAGTTGGTGATCTTAAAACATGGAATTGGTATCTCCTTTTGATGGGTGTCCTTAAATGTAACTAGTGAGGTTCAGTTAGTGAGACAAACTTCGTGAGACTAGATTAGAATAGTAGATTCTAGCAACATTCTCACCATGGCCTTTCCCTTTGGGTTCCCATGTATAAATATAGTATTGTGTGTTTTGTTTTTGTGCATGTCATATCTTTCATTTATTTTTTTAAGATTGCATATTTTTAAAATTTCTCTTGAAATTTGTAAGAAATTCACTTTTTAGATCTACTAATTCACCCCCCTCTCAGTAGATAGGTGTGTTAAACAATTGGTATTAAATCCAAGGGCTCCAAAAGAGAAGCTTAATCAGATTAGGTTGATCTTGAAGTCTGAACATAAAATGGCTAATCATGAAGGAACTTCATAAAACAAGGCACCTTTGTTAGATGGGTCTAACTATGCCTTTTGGAGCATAAAGATGGAAGCGTATTTGACCTCCTTGGGCTTTGATGTCTGTATGTCTATTGAGAATGGTTATACACCCCTTGTTGTTTCTTCTAATAATTAGGTAGTGAAAAAGGCATGTGAAAACAATGCCAAAGAAAAGAAGGTTATTCTTTGTGGATTATCAAATAATGAGTTTGTCAAAGTCATGCATTGTCAAAGTGTAAATGACATATGGGTCAAATAAAAGATCATATTTGAAGGAGATGACAGAGTAAAAAAATCCAAGATTTAAACACATAAGGGATAGTTTGAGAGCCTCAATATGAGTGAGGAAGAGAAGATTACAAACTACCTCCTTATCGTAGATGATATTGTAAATGCAATCAGAAGACTTGGAGAGAGAATGGAAAAATCAGTCATTATAGATTACCTTCTCCTCTTTTGCCTACTTGAGGTGCACACCTATGACTAATGCCTAGTTAGAGAAGCTCAATACAATGGCATTAGCTTCATTTTCACCCTCTTATAGATTCACAAAGAGGTCCTCCACCTATTCAAGCTTAGAAGTAAGATCTTTTTATAGCATGATGCATGGATCTTCTTCTTCTTCTCACACCGACTCTAGTTTCATATTTTGGATCATTTGATCTACTATTACATATATTTTATCAACCTTAGATAGGTTTGATGTATTGACACTGACCAAAAGGGATGGTTCAACTATATTTATATGCTTGCATATCAACTTTATCTTAAATCTTATGGCCTATGATTCATCTTTGACATAATTACAGAATTTATTCTATTTCCATGCCCTACCATCATTGATGATATTTTTGTGCACCACTTTATTCTCCATTCTAATAAGTATATTCTCAAACCAGACTAGGTTCAAGGTATGTGGGTTTATGATGAGGAAGTCATGCCCTTCATTAGGTTCTTCTATTCCCAAAGTCACCTTTATAAGTTCCTCAAAGTGTGACTCATCCATGTAGTGATTAAATGCAAATGTAAGTTGTTTACAAATCCTAGATGTGGTAACCTCGAGGTATGAAGTCAAACATGTAGAAGTATTCATCCACCCACCCCTTTTACACATTTTATATAATGCTCAATTTAGCACCATCCTTCTTGGTAATGTAACTAAAATGTTTTATAAAAATTAGGTCAAGTGCAAGAAAGGTTGTCTTAATAACATCTTGAATACTTAAATTTAGGCATAAACATGGGATTATCTTTTTATGCTAAACATTTTACACTCAGCTATGTTGATATCAATTCACATAAGGCAAAATCCTTATGAACTCACCTAATTTGTAACTAAGAAGGAATTGAGGCCCACGTTGGCCTACTTGTGCCATGGTACAAATCATCAATTGTGGACTTGGTCAATTCCAAGAATGTTTCAAGGAGATTCAAAGGTGTAAGCCTTTCATGGGTTAATCCTAGTGGTCTATAAGTGTAAGCCTTTAGGTGGATTATTCCTAGTCATAAGGGTACAATAAGGGTCAATGGTCTACCTTCAATTAAAGTGATCATACTAGGCTCACACTTATTAGTAAGATTAGGAACATTTGGTGCAGGATCTCTTCATACTTTATCTATTTATATAAGTTACAACTAATGTCATCATTAATTGCAAGTATGCCATTAATGACACAATGCCCAAGATTGAAAACAACATTCTCAACATAAATATATTAAAATTACAACATTATAACTATTACACATTCAAATAAAAATTCAAGATGTATATAGACCAGGTTCATCATGTATATTATAACCATTGTTTTATATTAATCAGAATTCAAATAAAGAACATATAGTTCATGGTACATAAAATAGATAAAATGCCTATCTTAAGTTACTTATCAACCCAGAGGCTCACAGACAAGCTTGGGTGTTTCTAAATAGGGCCTTAATGGCATCCATGCTACTCATAGATCAAATGGTGGCCATTAAAATGTATACAGAGTATTATCAATATATTAGAGCTTTGTTGCACTAATTTCATGTCCCTGTGCATTAACTAGTTTGAGCTCATTTTATAGATTACAAAAAAATATTTGCTAGGGTGGAGTGTGTATGTTAGGTGCTAATTTGGAGCCTAATTAATTAATTTTAATATATCCATCACCTTACATGCTTCATGTCTTAATCACAACATATCAACCAACCTGGAAGATGTCTTGGGAATCCTATAATTGGTTAGTTTCTTGCCAATTAGTGCAAAGTGTGTGTTGATTCCTCTATTTGGTGCCAAGATGCCAAAATATTAATCATCATTCCAAGTTATTTTCTCATGCCTATGTGTCTATCATACTAGTGTGAATCCTTACATACAAAAATAAGGGCTCAACACATAATACTTTGAACTCAAAAAGGAACTAGTCATAATCTTTTGTTGACATCTCCCTAAAATTGGGTAGCATGGATGGGGATATGTTCTTCATTGGATAATTTTCATATTTGTTTAGGATAATATGATAGGTGAAATTTCTTCTTGCCATAAGCTTATTTTGTGGAAAAAATATATTTCCTATATTATCTCCCATGTTTAAGTTCTATTTTATTGGGTGTTCTTAGACATATATATTCCCTTTGAATCTCTTGGCCTATTCATAAAGTTATTTAATTTATGGGAATTTTTTAAAATCGACTATCATCTTATGATTTATACCTTACTAACACTTAAAATCCTCAACAATGATATAAAAATTATAAGGGCTGTTGTGTTCTCTTCATTTAATCAATTGAGTTAAGTTGATGGGATATAAAACTAGGGTTGGTGTCCAATGACAATCAAAAATAAGGTATAAATGATAATGATTAACAGTTGTCTCTTTGGGGGGAGTTATGGATCATTTACTCTTAAAGGTCTAATATACTTATTTGAACTAAAAAAACCTATTACTTATAAAGAAAACACATTGAATTTAATGTTTGAAAATAAACACACTTGTTGAACTTTAAATTGAATTAAAGTAAACACACCTTTAATCTATTTTCATATATTTAAATTTTGTAAAATGTAAACATACTTTTAATCTAAGTTTTAAAAATAGAAATTGTTGGTAAAAATAAATTCTTGAAATTTAGATGGCTGAAAGTAATTTTGATTGAAACTCTCACATATACCTACAAGTTAAATGTATAACACAATAATTTTCATAAAGGAATGAATGATAAAAATACATAAAAATATAAACATATAAATACCATAATAGATCCTACTTCCTTGGTTGACTAAGCCCTTGCTCTCCCTTAGAATAGGATTAGAAAATCACTAGCTTAAACTTCAAGAAATCAAATCTTTGTTAATTTTGTAAATGCCTACAATCTAAAAAATCTCAATATCTATTGACAAATATTTTTAGTTTATTCTATCATTTACTTTTTAACTTCATACTAACTCCTATAACTCTCAACTATGATGAATTTTTTTAATTTATAATATAACCTCTTCAACAACTTATTGTTTTAGAGTATGAACTTTAAAAAAATAGTTTATAACTGATTTTATAATCTTAAAAAAAATAAAAAATCAGTTTTAAAACTAATTATTATTCTAGGCTAACAAACTAACAAATAATATTATAACAAATTCAATTTTTACATCATTTGGATAATAACAACAATTCCCATTGTTCAAAGAGAAAATAGTGCAAAATTCTAGATTCACAAATCCACCATTTGCTAATTTTTTGAAGAGAATTTAGTCACTTTTTCTTATTTCTAGCAACTTTTAATTTTGTTGGAGAGAATCAATCACAATCTTGGCTATTTTAATTTCCTCTAACAACTTGATGTGTGTGATATTCATAGTATTTGAAACACTATAAATATCCTACCTTCTTGAAAATGCATATTTTCAAAAATACTATATATAAATTTTATAGAAAAACTTTCTAAAAATAGGTATCCATAGTCTCTTGGACACTTTTAATTTCATGTTTGCAAAATTGTATACCTCTTTAGTTGTTGATGACTCTTTTTACAAATTCCTATATATATATATATATATATATATATATATATATATATATATATATATATATATATATATATATATATATATATATATATAAAAGATCATAAAGCTTATCCCAAAACATTCTCCCATGCCTTATTTGGTCTACTAGACCCAAAAATCAATTTTGGGCATCTTCAAAGTTAATTTTATGCAATTATAGAGCCATATTGATGGACTCCAGAGCTTGACTAATGGACTCCAGATCTAGACTGATGGAATTTGGAGCCAAGACTACATCTCTTGAGCTAGCGGAAACACTCATAAATTTTTCATATAGACTTGCATCAAGATGATTATTTTTTAAAACATGTTCATTTTTTTAAGAGGAATTTGAATATGAAATTATATTTAGTTTTAGTGATATTATTGATAATTTTTAACATTTTATATAACTTATGCATTATATATTTACACCTTCATAGCCAAAACATGAAATAAACCAAAACAAAAACAAAACATGTTTTTGGTTGATTCAAAATGTTTATATGCCTTATTTGATCATTCATTAATAGTAAGCCCATATAAAAATAAACTAAATAAACATGGATATGATTTGTATAGGAATTTTAACCTACTAAGGATATCTAGAGCTACATGAAGATTGTTATTGATTCGGTATTTGAGATATTCAAAAATTTCTATCTTTATTGAAGACTCATTTTAGTTTGCATATATAACATTTGACATCTATTTTACATTAAATTATCAAAAAATAACAACAATGTGGACCATAATGACTTCTAAATAATATACTATATGTATTCCTAGATTTCATTCTAAAAAAAACATAATTTCTTAAAACTACATCTATGTCCAATTTAGAACATTATTTATGCAAATAAAAATGGTGATATTTGATGATATAATGAGTAATTTTATGGCATCATCTCCCATTGAATCCATATAGGGCAAGATTTTTAGGACTATCAATCCTATCCTGGAAAAATTCTTAGTGCAAGCTTTGGGTAACATCATTAAAATGTGTGTAAATAGGCTCAAAGCTAAAAACTAAAAAAATTACAAAGATATTATATTCATTTTAAATAATATTGAACAAAGAAGGTTTATTTTGGTGTAATAAAATTCATAAATACAACCAACTATACAATAATGAAG